>VWZS01007481.1:743592-788046 GCA_013397075.1 Rhabdornis inornatus
AAAGGCTTCATTGCAGGAGCGGCGGCTGAGCGGAACCGGGGCAGGCAAGGGCGGCGGCTGCTCCCCCCTGCTCGGGGCAAAGCCCGGCGGGTCCGCCCGGGATAGCCCAGCCCGGGCGCCCACAGCCTGCGGAGAGCTGCGTTGCGGCCTCCGACTCCCGCCCTCCTCTCCCTCCCGTATGCCTGGGTCCGCCCGTATCCCTGCATTCCCTGCTGCAGCATCCCCTCCTCCCCTCAATCCCATCAGTAGCGGCGGCCCCGGGCTCGGCTCCCCGCGCTGCGGCGGCGCTCGGCNCCGTCTCCGCAGCAGCAGCAGCCGCCGCAGCCATGGGAAGGATTTGACAGGGCTCGGAGCGCTTTTGCCGGTGTGTTGGGGCGCGCGTCCCGCCCGCCGCCCCTGGCGCAGCGGAGGAGAAGGGGGCGGCAATGAAGACTTTAGTTTTTTTGAATCACTGAAAAGCCTTAAAAGGAGACTCGGTAAGGAGGAGGAGGAGGAAGGGAAAGGCTGCCCGGGGCAGGACGTGGCTGCGCCCTGAGGAGGGGGGGCTGCGCCCCACCCCGCGGTGGCCGCGGAGGCGCGGCCGGGGGAGGCGGCGGGGGGCGGCGGGGCTGCGCGGCCCCTCATCCCTCCCTCCCTCCTTCCCTCTCCTCCGGTGTGCGCCCTCGATTCTGCTGCCTTTCGCTTATATAAATACGTAAATACATCTGTTTTTCCCTTCCCATCCGTATTGGGAAGAGGAACCGGAGGGGCTGTTAGCCCGTGGTGCTGCGGCGGGGCTCCTCGCAGGATCGCGCTGCATGATCTGCATTGGCAATGAAGGAGAAGACCTTCTTAAATATATTAGTGCGTGTACCCGTGCGCGCACGGTGAAATCGGTGTCAGGCAGTCTCAGTTGAATTTGAGTGCAGTTGGTATTGTTAAGGCATCAGGAATGCCCATGTATGTTTTTGCCCCACTTCTTATTAAGCCTATTGATTTTTTTTTTTTTTAAGATAACTGTTTTGTTCTCTTAAATGTCATGCATACACAGATATCCACACTGTATGTGTGTATTTGAAACTCCAAGGGTTTAGTTTCAGGCTGGGAACACTTGGTGGGCTGTGGCAATTAAGGACCACCACAGTTTGACACTTGTTAAAAATACTGTTGACTTCTTTTTAAGCAACAAAACCCTCAAATTTTTTTTGTTGTTGTTTTTCTGACAAAGTAATAATAATCATTAAAAAAGAAACTCCAATGCAAACTGAAACAACCATGTCTGGAGAAGTGCGTTTGAAGCAGTTGGAGCAGTTTATTTTGGATGGGCCAACACAGACTAATGGGCAATGCTTCAGTGTGGAAACCTTGCTGGATATACTCATCTGCCTTTATGATGAATGTAATAATTCCCCTCTGAGGAGAGAGAAGAACATCCTTGAGTATCTGGAGTGGGGTAAGTTTGAATGTGTTTATTTTGTGTATATCCGTCCATGTTCCTGTCTGCTTTGTATAATGTCTCTGTTATTTATGTGTGAGAGGGGATTGTTTATGAAACTCAGTGTTTTACTGGGAAGTGTTATCAGTTTCACTGTATTTAAACGTGGTGGTGGTGCTAAAAAGAAATCTATATTGTTTTTTTTCTTTGAGGTCTGCATGTAAAACATGCTTCATATTTTTATTTTTTCTTTTTTGACATGGATCAGGCTCTTGTATTCGAAGCATATTTGTTTGCCTTCAGGCCCAGCTGTTGAGTTTTGCTGAGGATACGGTATGGTGAGGGATAAATTCTCTGATGCCTGGAAAAATATCAATGCACAATCCATTGATTTGCTTCTCCAGTTGAATCTATACTGCTTTAAAATAAAGCATGTTGGTCAGAAAGAAAATCCTTCAGCTTTCTGAAATTATGAGGGTTTGAAACATCTGTGAAGATGGAGAAGATGACATTCTCTTCTTTAATATGAAATTGTTGCTGACTTAAGTAGATTGTTTTTTTCATCAGGAAAATTGAAGTTGAAAAGCAGAATGAAACTCTGTGTGTCCCTGGCAGACTTTCCATTTTGTGGGAGATAGGGTATTAGTAGATTTTTGAAGGAAAGCGAGTGAATGATATTGTGCCAGTTCTTCTTAAGTTGTCACAGAACTGGTTGACTCTATTTTTTTCTTTTTAATTCTCTTTCTTCCTCCTCCTAAACTCAGATATAAACCAGAAGATGCAGTCTGACATAAGAACCTTGATGAGAATGGTTACTGTATCTGACCTTCAAACTTCAAAGTCATGCTGCACTTCTGTATTTGCATACAGAACCATTTACCACATTTGCTTTGTAATAAATACATCAGCAGGCTTCCTTTATTTAAAAAAGAATATTTTTGAAACACGTAACAGGCATTTGATTAATTAGGTGGTTGAGCTCTTCAAAATGAAGTCGCTGCAGAAAGACATTGTTTTGATAACTGATCTAACAACTTGAGGCTGATATGTGTGTGTTTTATTTTCCTGCTCCTCTCTGTAGTCATACTGACATCTAAAGGACATCTGACTCAGTAATTAAGTTTCTTGTAGTGTTCATATTGCACTGTTTTTTGTTTTCTTATTATCTGGAGGAACAGGCTATAATTAATGCATTCTAGCTAAGGAGGAAATAGTAATTAAAAGTACTTGTGAAGAATCTTCTTCTAAAACTGTAACTGGCATACAGAAGCTGTGAAAGACTGGGAAAATATGATGGCTCCAAGGGTATTTTCTATGCAGGAACTTAGTGTAGTCTGCAGCAGATCTAGCCAGTTGATACCTGTAAATAATGATGATAACCAAGTTAACCATGATGATGATCTGATCAGATGATCAGAGCAGCAGTATGTTTAGGACCCATTGTATTGGGTGCTGGTGCGTTCAGTGGTGGTTGGTTGATGGGTAAATGCATCATTGCGAGGCTCTGGCAGTACCTGAAGATTTCTGTAATAAGCTTTCCCGTCTGCTGATGGAAATAATAAACTGTTTTGGAAAGGTTGAACTAGAATAAGGTTTCTTGCTGGCCTATTTTTCCTGCTATTTTTCCACTCTCATGCTCCAACTGTGCCTTAGCAGGACTCTTAGGCTTCAGAGAAGACCAGTTGCTCCCGTTTCCAGGGCTGAGTTGCTATAGTCCTCTGTCTGCTCCCAGCTCTGCTCTCCAGGCTTCTGCCCTGGGAGCTTTTTCAGGAGGGTTTGTGAGGTGACATGGAAGAGCCAGCTGTTGCTAGTACCTGCCGGTGGAAGTGTCTGTGCAAATGATATCTTTATTCTGCAAACACTCTCAGGAGTGTCTCCTCTGAGGGCCAGCCCTCCTAGTGAAACTGGAGGTCTCTGGCATTCCTCTTGGCATCAGGGAGTTGGCAAAATCAGGCTCTTACAGAGGTCGGGTACTCTCCAGTGCTCTGGTGCAGTGGAGTTGCTGAAGGTACCCTGTGCTTTGATGTAATCGTGACCTCTCGTATCTCTCTCCCCAGAAGGAGAAACGATGCAAGTGGCTGATTAGAAAGAGGTTATATGTGGTTTTAAAGTCAGAGATGTGCTGAGTAGTGGCAGAAGTGGAAGGCTGGCAGCCAGAAATCATGGACTCTGCCCTCACCTCTCTAAAGGACTCAGTGTTGAAGTGCTTTCAGCTCAGTTTTTTTTTTTTTCAGCTTCTCTATTTGAACAGCAGGAAAAATAGCACAGATTTTACACCAGGGAGTTCTGAAAGCTGCTGCATGTAAAGCGCTCTTGGTTTTGAATGTACCATATAAAAAAGTGTGTATTAATCTATTTTTCCCATCAGTGGAATAAAACTTGGGGCCTTCTATATCTACTAATGGACGTCAGTTGGATGCTGGCATTTTGTGGGTTTCTGCCAAACATCCACAGATTTGCTCAGTTACTCTGGAGAGTGCAATCTGAATGTATTTGAACTGGTCAGGGTACTGGTATGAACTGGTATGTTTGTGTGTTTACGAAGTGCAGAGTGCAAGTTTATTCCTGAGAACTGTTTGTCATCTTAAACTGCCTTTTTAAAAAATTAATTATTCTTTCTAGAAGTAAATAAAGTTTATTTTATAGTCTGTTAATTTTAAGAAAAGGCTAATAAACAGCTGTTCAGCGATCACAGACTCCTGTTGAGCAGCAAATAATTTTTTCTTGTTTTTCAGCAGTGTAGTTTTGAGGTGTTACTGTTTGGTTTTGTGGAGGGTTTGAGCTGAGGTTGCATTTGTGGATGTGTATTTTTATACAGACTGTTCTGGGTCTGAGATGTTACCTGCTGTATTTCATGTAAGACTGAACCATAATCTGATTTTTTGGGGGAAAGGTTTAGGAGGTATTCTGCCATGGAAAAGCTAATGTCTTAATGACAACCATGTGACTGCTGCTATATTTAGGGGAACTAAGAAGCTTCATGTTCTACTACTTAGATCTTTTAGGACTACTTTATGAACTTGTAATCTAGAACTATAACTTATTTTAAAAATTAATCAAGGTAGAAGAATTGAGATCTGAACTAATTGCTCATATTTTGAGTTGATACTGGAAGTTTAACTCAGGAAGCGGAGAAAGTAAGGTCTCTACAATGTGAAGTTGAGTTTTAAATTTTTGTAGGATTTCAGTCATTTTTGCTGTTTGAAATAACATTAGACTGGTTAGAAGTGTCAGGTTAATTATTTTGTGATTCAGAAGCTTCTTTGCTTCTAAAATCCTGTCTTTGGCTTTAAGTGAAAACAGTTGCATTCCCTATTTTTATGCAGTATTAGTTTTGTGACTTGTTAATGATTTTATTTTGTTGTTTGTATTACATAGGTATCTTATATACAACTACAGCCATGGAAAGAGCCATTGTATTTGTGTTCTGAGGGTTAAATCAGGGCACGTTTTGAGATAACAGGATGAAACTGGAACATTTAGATTTGGCTTGTTCTATGTATTTGATGCTAGTTTTCGTTTTTATCTCTATTGATAGTCGTATTTGTGATTTAGAAAAGGGCTTGTCTAATTATAGCAACTGGAGCTTACCAGAAAAAGCTGTTGAGAATTCCAAGCACTTTGCTTTTTCTTTTCTACTTGTGTGTGAGTTGCCATGCTGACGCAAGAGTGTAAGGGAGGTAACGAAGGCTGATAAGGTGAACTTGAGAGAGAACTGTAGTGATAAAAAGAAGCTTTTGGAGATCTTTTAGAGATGCTTTGGTTCTGGGAAAACTTTCTTTCCAATTGCTCCAGTTTGAATTGCTTTTGAAAAGAAATGAGAACAATGTTATTTAGGATGTATTGAAAGAATAGTAGAATAAACCTCAAAATGTGTGGCGATTGAAGTGAGGGAAGATGGAGGGCACTACCAGTACTGTGGTGAGGTCAATGACTTGATTAAATCTGTGCTGTTGTTGGAAAAATGTAAATGGTCCTTTAGTAAAATTTTTGTTTGGTTGGTTTTGTTCAGTTAGTTGTTGTTTTTGTTTGGTTTGGGTTTTTGTTAGTTTTTTTGTTTATTTCCTACTGAAGAAAGCTTTGGAAGATGGATTAAATTGTTCTCATTTCATCTCTAGGAGAACTGAAATGTGTGGTGTTTATGCAGTGCTGATACAGTCATACACTAGACTGTCATCATTGGTCTCATTCTTCTGTTATTCATTTGTGCAGCATGTGTGTTCTGGATATTGAAAATGGTTCCATCACCATACAACCAATTTTTCAAGACAGAGTTGTGGAGGGATTGTCTGTGTTATCCTTCTGGTGGTCTCTCGCATGGTTTTTCTTAAGAAAAAATGATAAGCCTCTTTTTTAGCTGGGTTTGTTTTTGCATGTTAGTTACAAAAGAAAACAAAATCTTGTCTCCAGGCTTCTGCACCTTTTCTTTATCTCTATATAGGTCCTGAACAAAATCACAGTCATTTTCAGCTATGAGTTGTTTATATTTTGTTTTTAAAATAGACTGTTAAAAACCAGTTGTTCATCTAGGTCCTATTCTTAGCAGACAGTAAGACTTAGCAATCAACTCTTTCAAGTTTTGCTGTTTTGGTTTTTTTTAAAGTACTTTTTAAAATACTTCGGTGCTCAGTAGTTTCCAACCTTAGTACTATCTAACCCATTAGAAGAACGTATTTTTTTCCTAATTGCATTCTAAAAGGCATCAACTTCTTTATATTGTAGTCATAAAAATGGGAATACCTCGTGGTCTGACGTAAGCAAAACCAGTTATTCAGTTATTTCTGGGAAAGAATGAGCGTCTTGCTTGTCAAGGCTGCTTAATGTGCTTAGGCATATTCCTGATTTTAAATGGGAGTTATTTCATCGCTTGCAGCTGAGCTATATGAACTGATGGGGCTCCATCAATGTAGAAGGCATTGTGGCATTCTTGACACGTAAATTTCTGACATTGTTTACAATAACACTTTACTGCTTATTTTTTGTAATCTGTTGTTTCTGTTACCTAGCTGCAGCCAACAATTAAATGCTTTTTGTTGATTAGGGTGAAGGCAGAAGGTTCTTCAGTGCTCTCAAATAGAACTGACCTTCAAATCTCTGTTTCAGAATATTGTGTAAACATCTTTTATACAGATGCACCAAATTGCTTTCCTTGAAAAAGAAGGAAACAGTATTTGCAGGAAAATGCATAGCAGAATGGTTGCTCATGCAGGCTTTAGTGTTAGGTAGCTCTGTGTTTAAGGTCTATACGTTTTAAATTGTGATTTTTTTTCTACATTTATTTCAGTTTTGATTCTTTCCTTGAACACAGTAAACTTAATTACTGTAAGTTTATCAACCCTTCTGATGTGATCAAATGAGCTGAGACCATTTAGTTGATTCTGCTTGTTTTTTATTAATTTCCAGTGAGTGAGGCATTAATCCATTGTAACATGTTTGTTTCTTTGCACATTTTCATTATCCTAAGTGGTTCTTTTTTAAATTCCTTAATTTTAAGTAGAAATAAGTTTAAAGGGTGTTCTTTTTGGCTGTTTATGTTCTGTTGGGCGAGGGAAGTTTGGAAGTACTCCAAGGCTGCCTGTTTTGGGGCATATTTGGGGTATATGTCTTCAGGTTGACTGACTTCTGTCAGTAATGTCCTGTTTGTTGCAAATGACCATGGCTTGCTTAGATAGAAAGCTAACTAATACTTAGTTTCCAGGAATTTTAGAAATGCCTTTATTCTGTACAGAAATTCCTCGCATGCTTTGGTCTAATGGGGACAGATGGAGAAATACAATTATATGAGTTAGTCTGCTCAATGGGCATTATAAATCTCATGACAACACAATAAATTCCCTGTTGCTAGGACATTTCATGTTTAAGGGTTAATCCAGTAGGGTTTTTTTAATGGTATGATCATAACTGTAAAATACACTGCTGAAGGTGTGTTTGAATTTTTAACCTCTCTGTAGGGATATGAGGCTGTGTGTGTATGTACCTGATTAAACTCCTTCCTTGTCTTTTGGCCCGTCTCTCCTGGACTTTACTGATGTATTTTTTTATAACCTGCAGCATGTTATTATATCACAGTTGACTAAAGTGTGGATATTGTGCTCCAAAAGCAATGAGCTTAATTGCGCCAATATAGTTCAATTCTTTAAAAAAACCCAAAAACAACCATATATATATATATATTCTTTTTTTACAGAGATGGGTAGAAGCTACCTTTCTTTTTGAAGCTTTACCTTATGCCCATAGATCAGTGTTTGAATCCTGAATAGCAGCAGCAAATAACAGTAATTTCACTACTGAGTCATACCTGTAGCTGGAGAGACCAGTGTTGTTTTGAAATTTTCTTCTTAAAAAATTGCAAATACAGGATTTCGAGATACAAAGTGGCTGTAGGCTACTATCCTGGAAATCATTTTCCCCATATTATTTTCTGCAAGTGAACTGTAATATCCTGGATAAATTATCCAGGATAACTGTAAATTATCCTGGATGTGTCTTTGAAAAATATTGTCCTATTCTTAGCATCCCTAATTGCTTTTATCCTGTAAAAAATTTACAATCTCCATTTGTTCAGAAAACTTCCAGAAGTAATTAGATCCTGCTGCCAAGCTCTAAAACCTGACTAAAAAAGCTGGATAGCTGAGGCAGGATTGAAAGAAAAGGCCAGTTTCTAGACTCTTTAAGTTTTATCTTTTGGCAAAGCATACATTCCTTCCATAAGCATTTGTACTTGTTTAATTTGATTTTCTTTTTCTGGCTGGACAACTGGAATATTTTGTTCTACTCTGGTCTAACTTACCTCAACACGTTATTTCTCTAAAATCCTCATTAAGCTTGGGAATGCCACTAATGCGGACCAAAATCTTTTAAAAATGCAAGTGATTTAGGTCAGTCACGTGCAATCTTTTGTTAACGACAAGATTTTTATTTCAAATAGTTTAAACATGACATTAGGCTTAAATAATAACTGCAAAAATCTTCTATTCAGACAGGTCAGTTTGCTTTATTTCTAGTAATACAGCCCTAATTAGGTTTACTAGCGGTCCATGAGTAAAATCCACATGAGGTATGTCCAGACTCCTATGACTTTGGGTTTCATAATTCTTGCTTATCTGTAGCCAGACTTCCAGTTTGATTTAAATTAGTTTTGTTAATGTTGCAGGTTTCTTTTATTCTTAGGGATCAGCTTCTTAGTATGCCTTCTCTTGGCAATTTTTTGAAAAGCTTTTCGTGGGGACCTTGTAGACGTTACAAACTCTGGTATTTTTGTAGGCCATTTTGAGGGAAAAACTGTTATTTGTTCAGCAATTTAGTGGAACTGTACAGTAATTTTTTTTGTAGAAATAAAAAGTGAGTTTAGTGTGATATTCCAAGTGGGAGAGGAAAAAGTGTTTGTAAATGCTAATAAAAGTAATTGCATTTCCTTCAAGTGTTGTAGGATTAGAACAGCAATTCTTCGTTGGTCTTTTGTTCAGTTTCCTTTCAGTCTCAGAGTTTGAGTTTTGGAGGAGCATGTGGTGGAGGGCCTGCAGGTCTCTATTTCTGAGTCCTTCTTCTCCTTTCTCTGTGGTTTTCCATAGACGGTGTTATTCTAAAGCAGCTTACCTTACCTGCTCAACTGAGGCCTTGTGCATTTCTTCCTTGCTTCCATTCTGTTGCTTTTCATCCCATCTAAATCTCTGTGTTTCTAATGTGGTGTGGATATCCATGTGTCAGTCTGATCTTCCCATTGCCAGAATCTTGGTTTCTGGTTTTGGATTAGTATTTTATCTTTGTTTTTTCCTAGTCATCCCCAAGCTTTCGTGATTTTCTTGGCCAGATTCATAATATAGAGATTGTGTGTGGAGAATGGTAGCAAAAAGTTGTCACCTGTGTGAAAAATACACACAAGGCCTTACCCACAGGTGCATCCGTACAGTGTTTCCTGTAAACACCCTGTACATTTCTTATTAGATCAATTGATTTACTATCATTCATCATTTTGCCTTGTTGGCTTTTGTAGAACTGGAGCCTTGGGCTGTTTGTTCTGGCTATGAGTGATCTGTTTTACTCATGTAGTCTCAAAAGGATGAGACTTAAGTGAGAGTATAGCTTTATCATTTTAATACCTGAAACTAAACTAAAAAAGTGATAGGAAGGGTGGCAATTACTTTTGCTTGCCCAGTGGTTTAAGAAAATGTCGTTTGTGCTGTGGAGACGCCACAGTTCTAAGGTATTTCCTGCTCGTGCTCATTAAAAGTTCCTTCACCTTTACCACACTGCCTTTTGTAAATAAAGCGCTGTGTTGTCTGAATGTTTTGCAGGACACATAGTAACAAGAGGAGGAGGAGGAAATAGAAGTCACATTTTGATTGCAACTCACTGGTTTTATCTTGGGTGGGGGCTGACTTGATGGTGTCTTAAGGCTGGCTAAGTCCACTGATCTTTGTTCTGCTAGTGTTTGCATGGGCAGAGGGACACAATCCAGTTAACAACCAACCTGCAAAAGCACATTGAAATCTGTCAGTATGGTTCTGTGAAGATGTTGTAGTGGTGTTTGTATAAAAGCAAGGGGCTAGGATTGTGACAGCCCAGACTTCTGTGGCTTCACCTACTACATACAGCTCCTGTGCTCCAGGCTGCTTGCCTCTCAGATTCCCTCTAGCATACAAAGGAGCTACAGGACTTTTATTTTTGCAATGAGAAAGTTTCTAATCATGAAGAGGGATCTTCAAATTAACTCTGTTTTTGATGATGGTAATTCCTTGCAAAAAGAAAGCGTTGGTCTTGTGTGTCCTGTGGTATTTGGCATAGTATCACTCGGTGTCTTTACACTGTTTTTGTTGTATACTTTGTAACTGAAAGACAAGGATTCTTATGTTAACACATTTGGAATAGTTTCATTCTATTTCCCCCAACTTTTAGAAAACACATGGTGTACTGTTTTGTGATTATTTAAAAAGATCCTTTTATAATTTTGATAGGGACTGGCACAAACGAACCTTGTTTTCTCTCTGAACTGATATGTTAGAGGAAATTATAGAAGCTGCTTCCTATGCAAACAAATTTGCAGAGAAAACCATTATCATTTTGTTGTTGTGTCATTCCACCTCCAATACTGGCTATTTTCACCTTCACAACTAGCAGCCACTTCTGGGTAACCAAAGATGTACTTTTAAATTTCTGCATCTTTATAAAAGTCATAATTTAATTCTTGAAATTAAATTAGTCAAGTGGGTTTTTCTGGATCTAAGTAGGCTGGCTAAAAAATGTACTGTCTATTCCCTTATATGTTACTGGTTTTTCTGAAAATAAAGGATGACTTAATATCTCCACTGATGATAATTCACGCTCTGAAAATGCAAACACTATTTTAGAGTTAAGATTACCAAGAGAAAATGGTATGCAATGTGTATTACCACAGGTGGTGTGTATTATTTCATTAACTTGTTCTTTTTTGGTTAACTTTATCCTTGAGTAACACTTTGACTTCAGAGAAGATGGTCTGGGAACCAGTTGCTTTTGGTGGTGTAGCTTCTTAGCTACTTCAGTGAGTATCTGTGCAGTGACATGCTGCAGGAGCTCCTGCTAACGCCCCAAAGTCTCTTCCTCTGATGTAGCAGAGATGTCATCTGATCTTACAAGTAGTAGCCTAGTACTTAAACTTTCTGGGGGAGAAAAAAGTGTGCAGCAGGAGCAAGGAGCTGATGATTTGCTCTTTGCTGGTTGTCTAGATATATTCTTGAATTTTTTACATTCTTCTTCTCCAAAGCTAAGATCATCTTATGGAATTTGTATTACTTACTGACAATATTACATTCACTTTGTGGTCCTTGGCGCTATGAATAGGAAGGAATCTTGTCCAATAAAAGTCTTGGTATTAGTACTTAAAAACTTGCTTTAATTTTACTATTAAGTTTTCTTGATAAGGAAACAAGTCAGTATAAAGAGTTTTTGCTTTATCTTGGCCATGTAGTTCGTGTTGTCAGTAAATGTATTTAACCATGTGTATGATCATAGTTATAATTACAAAAGTTTCTACCTGATGTGTTGCTGGCCATTGATTGGTTCTACAACCTCAATGCATTCAGCTCTTAACCAGGCTGAATTTGTGGCACTAAAATCTTTAGTTCACATCAAAGTGTCATATGGTTATTCAAAACTTGAATAATTTTATTCCATGTGGCCTTGTGATTTTTTTTTTCCTCTATCTACCTTAATTAGGAAGTAGAGTGTTTATTGATAATTCTTACTGATGGCAGGTCATGATCAGCAAAATGAAATTTTACACTTTAAAACCTAGGCATTAAGCATATATAATTCTGTCTCTAAAAGAAAGATTCTTGTCTTGTTTCTTTCACTTCAGAGAGGGTTTCCATGTTTTGGGGATTTTGGTGGTGTTTTTTTTTAGGCAGTAAAGAAAACTTAATGACTGCTAGGTTTGCATGGCACTTTTGCTAATTTTAGGCTATCATTTATTACTGCTTTACTTTAGATTCTCAGTTTCTCTCAGACACACCTTCTCCAGCTCTCTCTCTGTTCCCTGTCCCTGGCATGTGAAATCACATGCTCTTACAGTGACAGGGTGCAAAGGTCATTCTTAGCATGGTTCCAGCATCAGGGGTACAAATCCATTTCCTATGGGAAGCGTCAGAGGAAATTTGCAGGGGATGGAAGATGGTAAATTAAGTAATTTTGGCAAAGCTACAAGGATTTCTTCTTGGTATGCTGATCATTGTTTTTAATAACACCCCCCACACCCTCCTAAAAGCTCATGGAAGGATTTTCATTACCTTCCAAAGAATCAGGGTCAAATTGCACATTTGAATTAAGCATAATAACTTATCACAGGGGCTTGGGGTCTTTTGTGTGGATGTGCTTGTAAAACATGGTGCAGAAGAGCTACATTGCTACTACCTGATGTCCCTTCCCAGAGTATTCCCATCAGACAGGAATATTTGAAGTCTGTAAGTGTGCTGCTTGGTGACATTTTCAGACTCATGATTTCAATATTGACAAATAAGCCAGATTCTCTTCTTTCTCTTTGCCTTAGTGTCTGTCTCATACCTTATTTTTCTGTGCCAGGCACTTAAAGACCTAGGTGCTATTTTCCCTGCTGCTTTTTCATCTTTGAGAGATAAACTACCTCTCTACTGAAAGACCATTTCCCAGGTGGTGTGTCAAGATTTGAGAAGGTTTAGACATCTGAATGGGGATGGATTCATCATGTGGTAGGCATTGACTTTAATAGCTATGAGCCGAAATTGTCATGTTTGTCTGGTAGGAAGAAGGCATTTCTAAGCCTAATTTTGCTCTCAATTAGTGGAGATAAGCTTGCTGTTGATTCACTGATGCCCTCATGATACTACAGCAGTTCATATTTGCTGCTGAGCTTCTAAAGAAAGCCAAACTATTTGAGGGCATTATCTGGTTAAGTATTTATATTTAATTTACTGTAGCTTTTTCTAGATACTAAGAGAGACTGTTTTCTTTATTTTGCTTCACTCTTTTATAGTATGCTTTTAAAATATGTGTTTATTTCCTGGTTGTGAGGGTTGCAAATATACTTTTTTTCCTTTCAGTTACTTTCCTGGTGAGAAAATAATTCGTAGTAATATTGGGTACTTGCATATATTACCTTGAAAACCTGTTTGAGAAAAGTATGTGGTCATTAGCATATGAAATATCTCTGTGAAGAAATGGAGGCACAACTGTGATTTGTGAAGGTGATTTAAAAATTCAGTGGAAAAGCAGTTTCTAGGATCCAGGTTTATGCTTGTGTTCTTCCAATTACATTTTTTTTTTCTTCAAAGTTTTTTGAAATGTTTATTGTGGAAATTCCTGAAGGTGTGGGTGGCTTGTAACTTCTGTGTGTTTAAGGGCTTTGTTTATTTGCTTAAATTTCCAGTGTACTGTTTGGGTACCTTTCTAATTTTATTTCTGTGAACTTGTTGCTGTGATGTCCTCTTTCCTCCCTCTCCTGTACCTTCAGCATTGTATGACTTGAAGCAGTGGCAATTGTTTTATTTCTCAGACGGGAAGTGTTCTTTGCTGCAGTGGTCAGGTGGATGCTTGCCAGAATTGTGTTTTGAGCAACTGTTTATGTGTGTTGAACTTGGACCTCCATAAAAATTAATCTTCTTGTAACTCATACAGTGGTTTGTTTGTAGCTCACCTTTTCAAAATCTTTCCTGCAGCCCTGTGACATACATGCCACTGACATTTCAGAGAAGTTTTCCTAGAATGTCTTAATGTCTTACATAAATTGAAATGCATACATTTAAATGAGTGGACTTTGAGGAATACTGATGGTTGTGGTGTTGGAGCAAGTAACTGTCAGGCTGCAAAATTCAGATCATTGCTACACTAGAGACTTAACCCATAAAACTCTGTATGCTTTCAGGAAGTCAAATATAATGTCAACAGAGATAACAAGAAACTCTTTGATTATTATCTACAACCAATGCTGCGAATTACCTCCTGGAAAGCTGTATCTGCATAGGTATTGCTCAGGAAAGTTTCAATTGAAGGTTGAGGCAGGTTCTCTTAAAACCTTGTACTTAATCATCAGTTAAGGTGAAAAAGACAGTATAGTTAGGCAGTTTCATAATACTGTCACTTCTGTGGATCAGGAAATTCCCCCTTCCTACCCCTCCTTTTTTTCTGCCTGGTGCTTCTGAGTATCTGCTTCCTGCCTGTTCCCACTAGCACTCTGGACTGCCCTTTGAGGAATTGATTTTAAAGCAAGTGTGCTAAGTAAAAGTCAGCTCTCCATGAAGAATGGATACTCTTAATTTTTTGTTAACTTCGTTTTGGTGTTTACTGCTTAAGAACTTCTGAGCACGTTCTGTAGAGTGCTCGGAGGTTGGTTGGTGGTCAGTCTGTTCTTGCAGCAACTTAGTCATGACATACTGAAGCAGAAATGTGAAATTTTTCTTTTTTATATAGTACTGCAAAATAAAAATTCAAGAACTCTTCATGAGCTATTACTTTGCAGATAGGAACTATTTCTGAGGCACAGTGTAATTTATGTAGTACATAATGCTTTGCATCAGAAGTTGTTTATGGGGCAGTTTGTTTAATAAGGATATTTTTGAGTGATTTTGCTACCTCATTATAATTTGCATTTACTTGTGTTTCATTTGAGCAGAAACATTTTGTACGAATTGCTGTAATTTGTCTTTTTGCTCTGTCATGTTTGAATGTTCTTCAAGTGTCCCAAGGTAGCTATTTATGATATACCAGGAATAGTGGAATTGGAGTTGGCATCGAGTCTGTCAGAGTTCTTCAGAGAAAGTATGGCAAGGGTTGGAGTTTGCCTTCCATGGCCTTCTGCCATAGCCAGCTCTTGTTCATACTTTCTGGACAAGGAGAAGGATTAACTATTCCTCTGCTCTGCTGTTGCACATTTAATATTCCTAAAATGACAGTGATTTAGGGTTATTATTCTTGATGTGCTACAGCAAGGCTTTAGAAACTTGCCTCCTTTGTTTTAGAGGTGTGGAAGGTCACCAGTTGTTTGGTGCTCTGGTGTGGTAGGCTTACTGAAATGAATTTGTTTTCTTACTAGCCTGTGGGCAGTGGAGTTCGGGGTTTTAGTCCAGTCTTGGCTTCATCAGCACATGGATAGAAAAGAGTAACTTCTACTGAATTCTTTGATTGTTCAAAGGGCGCTGTCTTAAAAAAAGTATTAGACTTCAGCCTGACCACATGACATCTGAAATAATGGGCAGTCATTCACACCTGTGTAAAATCAAAGACAGAACAGTAGTGGGTTTTAAAATTTGTTTTGTTTATTTGTATGGAACAGTGACATCTGAATGAAGTGCAAGCTAGTACAAAACCAGATCCTACATCAGTATATTTGTTCTGGAAAGCTGCAATAGCTCATTTGTGGTTTTCCTGCTTGTAAATAATGCAGTTAGCCCACCTCCTGCTGAATGTTTTAATTCATTTTATGGTTCTGCTGATGAATGTCTCTGCTTCTCTGAACTATATTAAGGAAGAATACAGAGTAAGTTACTTGGTGATTTCTTGAGTTAAATCCCAAATTGCAGAGAATTTAGTGTTCTCCTGGAGGCTCCTGAGTCTTTTTCCCCTTCTCTTCTCAAGTCCATGTAACAGAGAAAGCTTTATTTTATGTAGGTTAGTATAGTAAGTAATTTCCATTTTGTGAGCTTGGTACTGTAGTAGGTGAGCTGCAGATTAAATGGAGAGTAATTCCTTTGCTCATCCCTTTGAATGCTTTTCCTCTCTTGGTTGTGCCTTTAACTGCTGACTGTGACTGATGGGCAGCACACAAAAATCTCCAAGACTTAGTTAGCACAGTCAACGTCTTTGTTTTAAGGTATTTTTCTGCGCAAAGCGTGATAATAATTTTCCTGTGAGTTGGTTTAATTCCTCAAAAATGTTACTGCAGATGGTTGCACTGGAAAAGAAAAGGCATGTTGCTTTCTTGCGATTTCATTAACTGCATAGGATGCATAATTTTGGAGCTTATTAGCTGAGAAGAGTAGTTAGGATTTAGAAACTTGAAGTAGTATTTTTTGAAGCTGCTTACAGTGTTGGGAGAAAGACAAACATAAGACAAGTCAACGTGATTATTTTTCTTTCCTTTTTTTTTCAAGCCTGGTAGCTTCAGGAAGGAAGCTTTACCATGAGAAGAGATGTTGATGTGCTGCCGTTGCAGTGGTTCTGCAGAGCACTGACCTTCTGGTCATGTTGGGGGCACTGGCCTCTGCTTAGCTCCTGCACAAGCACAGAACAAATAAATGGTGGTTCAGAGCTGCCTTCCCATGTTTGCTGAGAGTTCTGACTCATCCTTAAAACTTAGCATTTTGTCCTGAACTAACCATGAACCCTAAAGCCTCTACTCCCCTGAGATATGTATCTTGCTTTTGACTGGTTTCAACTTGATGATAGGACAGGTGGGATCAAATCTTGCTTGTCTAGTTCTCAGAAGTATTCCAAGTGTCTTATACATTGCATATGAGTTGACCAATGTACAAGGATTGTCTATGAGCTGTTTAGCCTGGGATACTGTTTCTCCTGAATTTGAGAGGTTTGTGTTGTACATGAAAGTGTCCCCACTGCCCAGCAGATGTCTTGATCTGAAGCATCTCTTTTAAGATCAGAAGCCAGTCCTACTGGTCATTTGGAAATGAAAGGGCTAAGTAATGACTATGTTCTGCTTTTTTGTTTTTTATCTGCTGAGGTTTTGACTCCTTCCACACTCACTGGATGTTGAGCATTTTTTGTGCTACTTCAGTGATAAAGATTTACAGTGCAGCTCTGCAGTTTGACATCTGCATGCCTGCAGGGAGTGAACTTATTGTTGGGTGAAGTATGTCTGCAGTTGCAGCAAAACTGACTTAAGAAGTGAAGAAGATGTATTGTGTAACTGTACCTTGTTGAGTGGACAGGAGATTTTTATTTATCTCTTTCCCAGAAATGCAACACCAGATTTTAATGGTGTAAGAATGGAGCAAGGAATGGCAGTGTTGGTGTTATGAAGAAATTTACACTATGTTCTTTGTGTATCTATAAAGGAATTTGGCTGTGTAATGCTTGAGCTAATTCTGGGGATTGCTTGAAAGCTCAGAGAATTCCTCCTAGTCTGAAACAAAGGGTATGTGAGTATCATTTATAGTTTTAGCCCAATAGCTGTAGCTGTATGATGGTGATGTTTTCCCTGCCTGTTCCCCCCCATGACTGGTTTTGCATATCCCATAGGACAGTAGGGCTCTGGAAACTAATTCATATTTTGTTGGGAACTAAGCTGTCAAAGTAAGCAGTTATTTAGCAGATGAATTTGTGGTTTGCTGAAAAGGAAAATGTTTGGGTTTTTTTTTACAAGGGAATTGAATTATGCTATGAAGAATTTTATTCTCTTGCTGGCTGCTACAGAGGTTGTTTTTTTTTAATGTAATGCTGGATATTAACCACATATTTTGTATGTAGCCAGTATTGTGCATTCATCACCCCATGGATCAGTTAGTTGACTTCCTGTGGTTTGATATGAAGAGATACTGAGAACTCTCAGCTGTCACTGAAATCAGTTGGAGCTCTGTTTTAAACTCTAAAGCTCTATATAATGCTATGTGCTCTATAAAGTTCATATATGGATTTCTAAAATTACCAGCTAGTATCGGATGACTTACTTTTCCTTAATTTATCATGTGCCAATTCCTGTTCTCATAAAGGCCATAAGATCACTGCTCTTCAAGGGTTGTTTTGAAAGGCAGTGTATTTAGGATCTTGCCATAGAATACATTTGACAGTTTTTGTGAGAAGTCACAAGTCTTGCTGCACAATAAATAAGATGGACTGTTTTCAGGAACCACCTGAATATATCTTACCTGAATAGTGGAAGAGTTGCAGACTGTCATCATTTGTCTGTCTGTGCCCTCCAGTTTGTCACAAACTCTCCTTCAGCACTGATGTCTTATCCCATTCTTGTTGTTTTGGTGGTTTTTTCTTTTTCTTTGACACATATTTGTCCAGTGCCAGTTTCATTCCAATGAATCATCTTTTAGTTCCATTTTTAACAGAATATTCTGCTAATTGCACATTACAAGGCATGTATATTTACTTCATTTGTTGTTGCAGCTGTAGTTGATCTGAACATAGCTGATACTGTTTTGGAAGACAACTTCTGTTTTGGAAGAGATGAGTAGAATTTTTCTGAATTAAAATGAGGTGTGATGGAGCTACTGATAGATGTGGAAAGGGAGAAATCTATGTAAAAGAAGTGGTGACAAGTTGCATTTGGCTTTGTCTTGATGTCACGGTTTTTAGAAAGCGAAGGAGGGGGCGTGCTGTGCTTAAAATAAGATGGTCTGTGTGTTAAAAAAGAGTGCTTTAGAGCACATATTCAGGATTCCTGTAGACTCAGTGAGAGTGTGTAAATGTATTTAAAGGTGTCCAGAGAGGGATCCTGTCTGCCTGAATTAGAGGCTTTCTGGCATGTGCTTTCTCAGCCTTTAGGGGATCACAGTTCAGCTTTTGCATGCTGCACCTGTCAGTTTGCCTCATCTAAGGTTTGAGGTTGATGCTGTTGTAGCTTGAACACACAGAGGTGACTCTAAAGCTGTAGTTCAAAGTATTTTTTTTCTTGTTCATTTGACTGAGGGTTTATTGCAGGGAAACTACAGCTGTACCATGTTTCAGTGTTTAAATGTACCTCAGCCAGTAGGGAAGCAAGGCAGTGTTTCAGTTCCGGCTCCAGTCACTTGTGGCTAGACCACAGCATCCAGGCTCTGAGATAAAGGACATTCTGTATTGCTTCTGCTTCACCATTTTTGGGAAAAGAGCACTATGTTTTCTTTCTCCTGTGGTCAGCTTTGTAGTAGGAACATACTTTTCTGAATGTTAAATTAAGAAGCAGCATAACACCAATTGTCTTTCCAAAATCCAAAGTTTTGCTTTTTATTCTTTCCTCTTTTAAAATCTAGCTGCTGCAGAACAAAAACAAAGCAAGCTGCTTTTCAGTTAATCATATATTTAAAGGTGCACCACTGTCATTGTGCTTCATATGTGGTATAGGAAGATCTTTCCTTTAGACACAGATGTGGGCATTTGGAGCCCTTTTTCTCTGTCTTGGTGGATGCACTCCTACCATGGTACACTTGCTCAGTTTCACAGAGTGCAGAATAGGGAAAGAAAGCCTTCAACAGAGGTAACAGAGAGAATACCTTCAGTAGTGTACAAATGCTTAATCCTTACCTCCATGCTCTTTGGAGAAAGGAAACAACAGGATACAGGTTATGCTTTAAACAGTGCTCCCTTGTCACTCTTCATTGGCACTGTGTCTTATTTGAAGATTTCTTTGCCCCTGGTGAGTCATTACTGTTGTCTTTTTCAGACAACAAACTTGGAAGCTTGTACATCCCGCACCTTGCACTAGATTTGAGACCTCTTTGGGTAAAAACTTTCTTTTAAACCCATTAAGAAAAGATAAAGCCTTAATGCTGGTGTTGGGATACTCTATCCATGAAGTTCCTGGCAGTCTTTTTGTATTCAGTGTGGAGGTAGTGCTGTCCCTGGGGACATACAGGTGGTTATGGTGTAATTATAGAGGTGGCAAAAAAGTGACTGGACATGACTCATTTGTGCAGAATGATGCAAAACATGTAGCAGATGTACGTAGGAAAACTCAAGTCCAGTTTTATGGGTAAATTAATAAGATTTTTCTGTTCATAATTTCTGACTACTTTCTTGAAAGTAGTCTGGAACCTGGAAAAGCAGTACTTCCATTCAGTCAGACAGTAGATTTGGTGGGTAATAGGGAAATTGTCTATAGGATCTTCTTAAAGGTGACCTTTGAATTTTGAGGGTCTATTTTTTTCCATATCAAGGTTATCTAATATGAAAAGGAATTGGCACAGCCTTATATCTTATTTCTGCAGTGTTTTGTGGCAGTATCAGTCCCTGTGTTTCATTCTAATTGTTAGTTACTATCTCCATTCTTTAGCTGCAGAATGTGGGTGGCAGTTGATACATGCTTCTCAGGAGTTCTGAGACTTCCTTAATCTCAACTATAGTGTGTGATGGGCTTTGGAGAATTTATGTAAAATATAATATGTAATACTGAAAGCCATAAGTTTAAGAATTTAACCTGCATTTCTGTCTTAGCTTTCTCTGTTGATAGCCTTGGAGGCACAAAGGATCTTTAGAACCAGTAAATTTGTGGAGTTATCAGTGAGTGATGCTCAGAGAAAACAGTGAGAGGTCCTGGCCTCTGTACCCTGTGTCCATGGGGGAATTAAACAAGATGCATATAGAAGGACTAGTCATGTATTGTGCATCAGAGCTGTTTAATTTATTTTAACCTGCACAAAAGTCATCTGTTAATCAGAGGTTTATAAGAAATGTTGTGCGTTGTTGCTGCCTCCTTAGTTCTGTGAGAAGGATCTAACCTACAAATACACCCATGCTTACCACCCTGAGTGAAGGTATTTAGACTATCTATATTTTGGTTATGGAGTTTGGGGGTTTTTTTCTGGCTGTGAGCCCGTTTCCATAAATATATGAGAAGTGGAGCAGGGACAGAATCCAAAAGGAGTCTGAAATGGTTCAAATATCTTGGCAGATCTTTTAGAGGATAGTCTGTGTCATGTTCTGATGTGTGCAGATGAAGTCAATGTTTGTAACTTTTGTGAACTTTCTAACTGGTTTTTATTTGTGGGGAAACAGTAAAGCTTGTACTGAGAAGAATCCTTCAAGTTGGAAATTTCTGTTCTTAAGAACAAAAGCAAAATCTTCCTAATCATACTTTGCTGTTATCAAAGAGGTGTCCGAGGTATTCACCTCATTTTTGACTTCTGAAGAAAGGGCAAATGCAGCCTTTTTTCTATGTTACCTTCACTGTTGATCTCATGCAGCTGTAACAATGTGATGCAGTACGTTGATATTTATAAATAAAATATTGTTTTAAGGAGCACCTATGAAATTTGATTATTTCAAATTCTAAAGATACAAAGTTTTTGAAAAATAATGGAAATGTCAATTGCCGTGTAACAGAGAAGAGGTGATGTATGGTTTTTTGGATGGAATTTATTCTAGCTCTTGTCTACATGCAAAAGGCATTACTTTTCTAGACTTATGTAGAACTTCTGGGTTTAACAAGTACTGAGTCATTGCCTAATTCATAATATTTACAAATCACTCTGCATGCTCAGATATGACTGCAGTATCATGCAGGGTTTGCTAATTAAATGGAACTTTAAAAATTGTTTCTAAAATAAATTGCTGTTTTCTAACTGCTCTAACAAAAGACAGATGGCTTTTCTGTTACATGTAGCCACTTTCTAATGAAACAGTTGAAGAAATTGATTTTTTAATAGTTTTTATTTAGAAACCTTTTAGGCATGTAAAGATGGATGGATAGTTGTGTGAGAAGAAAGCATGGGCCAATATAAAAGTCGACTGCTTAAAGGTGAGAAATAGATGTTATTAAATTAGACTTTATTTAGTAATGGCTGCTGATCTGCTGTTAATTCAGGTAAAATGGGATTTTCACTCTTTTAAAAGACAGACATACAATTAAGAGAGACTGTCAGCTGGGTTTTCTTGTATGTTTGATTGTTTCATTATTTCTGAAGGATTGCAATCAAAAATTCTGTAAAGAATTTTTGTAAATTAAAATCTGGATCATTTATGAGTATATTTTGGTGTTGGAAATTGAGGTCTGGATTAAAAACTGGAGGAAGATGCTGGAATGACAAAAAATATATGTTATTTTTAGTTCAGAAAAGCTATTCCATAGTGGTGAAATTTAACTCCAAATGCTCCATGTTCCTGATCAGTTTCCTTTTCAGGAAGGCATGGCCATGCTTAATTTGGTTTCTGGAGTTATTCTTGCATTGCGAGAGGCACAGCTTTCCATAAACAGATTGCAGCCAAGTGGAATTTGATGGTGGGGGTCCAGATAGAAAGTAGTTAAATGTTTTAGGTTTCACTCACTTGGGTTCGTTTTAATGGTTTTGGAGGCCTGGCCCACAGCATCAATAGCTAATATTGAATAAATGGGTATTTCCAAAGAGAGAAAAGAGTGGGGTTTTTTGGTGGTGGTGTGATGTTTGGTAAGCCTAATGTAGAGGAAACTGAAGTGCCTGCCCACTGACCTTATTTTCTAAATGAAAGCTAATGCTAATGTAAGGTCAATAAAGACACCAAATGGCTGGGCTTTCTTTAACAAATCCTGTTTGCATATTGTGATGGATGCATGTTTTTACACTGCAATATAGTAAAGCCTTTATTTCAATTCTCTTCTATTTATTGTATATATTAGAAAGGGCTCGTGGTGGCCTGCTCCCCATGGCTGCAGGGCAATCCCAGCACCTCCTCCCTTCTTCTTTCCCTGATCCAGGGGCTGGAAGGGCTGTTCCTCTCTTTTTTTTTTTTTTTTTTTTCCCCTCGCTTCCCTCTGAATTTGTGTTTTGCCGTTTTGTTGCACACTTCCCCTCAGGTGTCACCACCATTGTGGCTGAGGGGCCGGGCAGTGCCCCCACTCCTGACTCCCCCCACAGGCACCCAGTGCTTCTTAACAGGTGAAAATGGTAAGGAGTGTTCAAAAATCCGGGTTAAATCTGGTTTTGTTACATTGGATTAACGATCCCTTCGTAAATTTATAATTAGGCAAGTAGAAGAGTGCAGGTCAACACGACTAGCACTGAAATTACCTAGTGTTAAATTATCTGCATTCCCAATAGCCCTGTTTCTTGACCTGCAAAGCAGCAAAACTAGAGTTGTAATTTGATGTAGAATTGTAATAAAAATTTATCTTACTAATTCAAGCAACTGAAAGATTTTTTTCTCCCCTCTCTCCCCTTGCAGTTCTAGTTGAAAATTGTTTATCTGTTGTGGAATCAACTTTGAACCTTTAGGTCTTAGAACCTCATGAACCTTATGTCATTACATATTAAGATAAACTTTAATCATCGTTCCTTTCAGCCTGACAGAGTGAGAGTTTGAAAGTTAATTTTTAGGGCTATGAATGGGCTTCACTTTGCCACACTGAGCTGAAATCTGTCCAGTACAAAGGTTTAGTGTTGAGTCCAGGCCCTGGTGTCCTTCTGTTCACTTTGCTGTCCTTACAGCCTTTCTGCAGGGCAGATTTACCCAGTGCTGGTAGTCACCAAACACTGCCCCTTCTCCACCTGCACATTCAAACAATCTGCCACTGTCCCCTCCATTCCTGCAGGCGCTGGGCAGTCTTGGAGACGAGGCTTCCCCAGCTCCTGAAGCTTGGATCGATTTGTTATATCCAGTTACGCTCTCAAATGCACCTGTCTGGTCCCTGCTGCTGGCAGAGCCTGTGTCTGGAGGGCTGCTTTGCTATGCACTGCATTTGTGTCAAGCAATACAACTGGTAGTCTTCAGAGGCTGTCTTCTGTCTGGCCCAAGCAGCACCTGATTTTTATGAATCTGAGCAGTCATTAAGTGCAGAGACATTTTCATCCTCTGCATCCCTTTATGGGTGTCCTGCTGATAAACAGCAGCAGCAGAGGAAATATTAAGCCAGCTACACTACCTCTAGGACCATTTGCATGTTTATCAGACTTTTTTTCCTGACTGTTACCGAGACATAAATAGTTTTTCTAACCTGATATATATGGGACAGAAATAACTTAAAATTTAGGATGGTATGTGTGGATTTTTCATTAGCTTTCTATTTTTCAGGCTTGTGAGGGAATTTTCCATGTGATCAATTTGAGACCAAAGAATAGTTCTGATAGGTGTTAAGTAACTACCAGACCATTTCCTGTTTTTCTGTGAAGTATGTCAGCTGTATTTAAATCCCTTTAGGGACAATTTTTGGCATGTGAACTCTGTTACTGGTTTACCCACAAATTAGTCAAAATTAGTTTGCAGTGGCGGTGGTAGAAGTTAGTATTTTTTCATTGGGAGCAAAGTACATAGACCATAAAACAACAACAACCACAAAATCCTCCTTCTGCTCAATAATTGACTTTTAAACTTTATCTATTTTAAATGAGGAAGTGCTGAAAATGGATGTGAAAAGCTTCTAGACTTGTACACTAGTTAGTGATCCTCACTTTATGATGTATGCAAAATTTGTATGCTCAGAAAGCTGAACTTAAATTCCACCACTGGTCTTAAGAGATAAAGAAATATTCTGGAATTGTTAATTATAAGAAAGAGTTTTCTGTGTTTACTGGAATCATTGTTTTGAAATACACATTAGCACTTGCTCTGACAACTACTGTGTTCATAAAAACCCTGCTGAGGAATAGCCTGCAGAACACTTTATTCTGGTACAGTTGTTTTTAAGTAATCCTTGTCAATATTAGACATCCAAAATGTGAGAGCTGTGCCATGGTCTGAAACAGCAGTCAAGTGTAGTTTCTGGCACAGAGCCATCTTCAGATATTCTTGAATCCTGTTAACATAGATACTCTAATAATAAGAGATTATTTTCTTCTGCCATGGTTGGATTTGTGGTCAGAGGGAAGAGGAAGAAAAGGTCCCAAGTTACAAATTAAAAGAAATTGGTTCAAGAAAGGTGTAAATGGGCATCAATCGGTGGCTGCCTTTATTCGTATTATGAAGTGCTTTCCTGAGTGTGAGGATGTACTTAACCACATGCTTTCCTGAATCTGGGTCAAGGCTCCTACTGCTCTTTGAATCTGGGCTAAGATAAGCTCTTCAGTTGGGATCGTGGCAAAGTTTATAGCTATTACCCAGAAAGTATATTAAAAATAAAGACATTTAGGTGCTTTCTCTTTTTAATGATCCACAAGCGGTAAGTAAACAGCGGTAAATTTGAGGTTTGATTTAAATAGGAAAACAGTTGTGATAGAGTATTCAAGGAGAGTTTCAAGGGGAGCAGGAAGGGAAGTTGTTTCAGGGCACTGGTATGGCTTTCTCTAAATCCACGCAGTCTTATCCAAACTGGAATCTATATTCCATTTAGCAGACTTTAATGTACAAAACTGGTATCATGGTTCATGGTAGCCAGATGACATCCTGCTGAGACCTGAGTTGATAAGAGAACACAATAGTTTAGATATGTATATGGGCTGCTCTCAAGGACTTACTTCAGTTTAGCATGATAGTAGCAGAATACTTCAGTAGAGAATGTGAAGTCTTGTATGTGTTCCTTACTTAAATGATACAAAAGAATCTTTACCAATAGGTAAATTATATTTAATTCTGGTTGTTATGGGGATTCTGTTTATCCTTTTCATTTTCCTTGACTTGTAAAAATTAGAAATGGCAAAAGTCTATTAGGATTAGGTCATCCAGCACATTTCCTTGCCAGTGAGGGATTTTCAGTTGTTTTTTGCTACTTCTTGTTTTCTGAAGTTCTTTATTGTATCCTAACCTAATTAATGTTCTTGCCAAAGGGAAGCTGGATAAGGACTTCTCTTGGAGCCTGTTGAGGAATTTTTAGTGAATCAGAGCACTGTAACATCATACCAGATCAATGTCATCTAGTCTGGATTTAGATGAAATACATTGTGACATTTCATGTTCTTTCAAAAGAATGTTGTTGACGGCAGTGCTATAGATTAGGTGCAAGTATTGTCTTTATATAGTTAACATAAATAAATTTCTGATCTGATATTATGTTTGCATGTTATCTTTGCTTAACCCTTTACCTGTAGTAAGTACCTGTCATTTGAAAACTCCACCTGTCTGTACTAATGGGTTTTCTCTGGGTGATAACTAATACAACAAAATCTAAACAAATCTAAAGGTGGTTTCCACAGTAAGAAAAAAAAAAAAGAAAGTATATAGACGCCACATATGTCATGTTGAAATTGAGCGGGGATTTTTAAGTACACTTGGAAGTGTTGTCTTGTACTGAATGCATCTGGTATGGGCTTTAACTGTCTTTTCCAGGTAATGAGCTGTGAAATTGAATGGGACTATTTAGGCTGATTTACTGTGTGAGTTGCAGAGGCAGAACTATTTTTAACTCTTCGTTTACTGTAAGCAAAATTGCCTATTTGCTGTTTATTTCAGGGATCTTGTTTCTGAAGGCAGTGAATAGCATGAGTTCAACAGGAGGAATATTGTTGCAAAAATTATGGTGCTGATGTTTGTTTGAGTGACTAGTAGTGTGTGTTTTACGGAGAGGTGGAAAGAGTCAATCCAAGGACATTTCTACTAGAGGCTTGTTTATTGATTTTTGTTAAAATTAGGTTTTGGTAACACAACAGTTTTTGTGTGTCAGTGTGTAAATGCTGCTCTTATGCTGTGTTTTAGATACTTCTAGCTGCTCAAAATGTCTTCAACTTGGTCTTTTCGGATACCTATTTGCAACTATGTGTGGGTTGCATACTAATACATGGGATAACTGGAAAATATTTCTATATTCTGTTTCTCCTCCCTCCCACTTCTTGCATTTTTCCATTAGACCTTATGTGGTAATTGAGAACAGGGCAAATGTATCTGCAGTGTATTGGTCTTGATTTGCCTTTAGTTTGAAATCTCAGTTTTCGTAATTATTGAGTGAACCCATAAAGGGCATGTTTTTATGGCTGTTTTATGTATGCTGCTAATTTGATACCAGCTAGTGTTACTTTACTATTTGTATAGATCAAATCAGATCTTCAGGTTGCAAGCGTGAGGATTACGTAATTCCTGTTTATTCTAAGTGCATTCATCAAATCACGTAAACTGAAAGGCACCTGATGTTACACCTCATGGCCTGCAAAAGTCACTTCTGGCAGAAATAAAGCACGGCTGCTCTATTAACACATAGTCATTGCTCATCTGCAATTGTTCTTCTAATCTCTGCGGTTTTCCGCTTTCGCTAAACCTAAGCGTTCTTTGTAGAAACTCGTGGATTATTTGTGGCCAATGATATCACCGAGACTTGCTAAATTTTTTTGGTACTGGTTGACAGATGAGTAAGTTCCTCTTGGTTTCCTCCTTCTTTGTCATAGGAAGTCACATTAAATTGATTATGTGACTGAAGAGTAACAATACAACCACAGGAAATCCTGTGGCTGAAACCAGTTTCGTTCTCTGCTTTCTTTTGGTAATAACTTTGTATTTGTAGAATACTGTCTTTGATTTAGGACTGCATTGGGCTTTGACTTTAAAAAGGGTTGCTCTTTGCAATGTATGAAAAGACTGGCTAACTTTTTTTTGAGCTGAGGCATCTCTTGAAAAAAAAATAAGAGTAAGTAATACTGCTGATGAGAGTTAGTGGGTGAAAATTTGGCAGCATAGGTCACTTCAAACAAAATGAAAGTTAAGTGTCAAATGCAAACACATGCAAAGGAAAAAGAAATACAGGATGTGTATGCTACATTTGGGGGCTTTAAAAGGTAAGAGGTGCATGAAGGCATGTAGGACTTCTTGCTTGGTATTCCATGAGCTGGAGCAGTGATCTGGTTCAGCTGCACGAGCCCTCATGCTTGTATGAAGTAAGGCTGTGTCAGGAAAGTGTAATCATCCTGAGAACACAGCACATTTAAATTGATTTAAACAAGTCTTCACTTTCATTCTTGGTCAAGAGTAGTTTATACCTTGTTTTCAAGCCCTTACTTCCAAGATGTAGCAATATGTAAGTTCCTCATTAATTTTTGGTTGGGACCTGCTCTTCCGTGACATTTAAGCACATTAATAACATTGTTGGATGTCAATCTCTTGAAAACAGAAACAAGGGAAGGAATGGGAAGGTGGGTCTTCAGATATAATGCAGATTACTTCCCTCTCCATTCCCCTTTTCATTTGAAAGTACTTCAGAGGACTTTAATTGCATGTTAAGTAAAACTAGAGAAAGACATATTTCAACAGAATGCATTTGCTTTCTTGCTTGCACATGCATTTACTGTTATGCCTTGGTTAATTTATAAATATGGGAAATAAATCTATCCCAAATCTATCCCTGAGATAAAAAGTCAAAGGGAGGATAAAGTGTTTCAAAAACATCTCCCCTCTCCTAGTGGAGGGTGTGCATGGTGTTATCCTGACCTGACAGGCTCTATGAAAGGGGATTACTGTGGCAAACAGGAGGCAAGCTGTTGGTATTTCCAGACTGAGGCATGCTTGACTGGCAGAAGGGAGGCATGGCTGGAAAACCAAGCAGGATGAGAAAGAAGGGACAGGAAATGCTGAGGTGAACACCCCCAAAGTATTGATATTCTTGAATCCTTAACTCCTGTCTTCTGAGCAACAACTATTCATCCAGTACTGCTTATGTTTGTGTGTTCACAGGATACATACAGCCTTGGAGCTGGGCTTACCCAGCCTGCCTGGGAACCTGTGCTTTTGTGTCACTGTCCTGGGTCTGCACCTGGTGCAGGTGTTGGTCCCTCACTGTTGTGTGAGATGTGGATGGCTGCAGCAGTGTTCCTCAGTATTGTTTGTTAGAATATACCTCCAAAGCCCCTCAGGACCTGTGTCTCCTGGGAAGTTGTGTGGAGGCTTGAACAAAGAGGGGAAGGAGGCAGTGCCAGTAGGGACAAATTGGGATAGCAATACTAGGCATGGAAGTTTGTGGAAGTTGATTTAATAGGAGTTTCAGTTTCCTTTTAATTTAAATTCTGTTCCTGTAATTCTTTCTCTCTCTTGTAGAGGCCAGTACATACAGTGTCTCTTGGAATGAGTAGCAGTACAATTGAAAAAAAGTAGTAGTTGAAAGATGATTGTAGTTGAAAATGACTTTGCAGAATCTGGACTGAATTCACTTCATTTCCTTCCCTGCTTGAAGCATCAAGAGCATTCTGTGATGTAATAATTTTTGTTGTCATTAGTAATAAATTTGGGGAAGAAGCCTGCTGTTTGCAAAGGGATTTATGAAGACCAATTATCTGGTTCAGAAGTCTGGGCCAGAGGTGGAAATGTGTGTGGCTGTGCTAACCTGCTTGGGTCATCAGAGAGTGTCCATGAAATTTATCTAGAAGAGTAGTCTAGATTTGGGGTTTTGGGGAAAATTTCTTCTTTGAACTTGCCTCACAGCAACAAGTAGGGATATTTTTTGGCATTGCACTTCATCTCTGTTTTTATGCAGTCTTCTGTGGAAAATCATGAGGTTGGAAGGGAGGGCAAAAATTTATACTTGATTCTATGCAGTTCTAGGTGACAAAATAGCTAAATGAATTCCTGTCATCCAGCATAGTTTAAAGCTTTGGAGAATTATCAACTCTTTGTGTAAAGTACTTCAGAGAAGTTTTAAGACTATCCTAATTTAATAAAATATATTTTGTGCTCATAAAAGGGGTTAAATGTAACCCAGTGAAAAAAACCCAAACCAAAACCACCTTGACCATAATGACCTTTAAAGGAGATCACTGAGCATGAACCTTGTAAGATTTGGAAATGGATGAAACTGAGCTGGTTTATGTCAGCTGGAGATCTGGCTCAGTATTTAAACTGAAGCAATTTATTGTTCTGTTTCTTCTAATGCACACAGAAGCAATAACACTGTACAAGTGTGGGAGGGTAGAAACACCCAAACTCCAGAACAGTACCTCTTCTATCAATCTCCTCCTTTCCCCTCTCCTTCAAGGTTAAGGATTTACTAGTTAGTGAGAAAAAATGTTCAGTAAGAACACTTCCTTCCAATCTATACCATCCTTTGGAAATGGCCTCATTAGCTGTTTTGTCATCTAGGACAGCAAGAATTAATATCTACACTGTGTTTCTCACACCTTTTAATTGCTGTGACCCACCCCAAAATTTTACAGCATTAAAAACCCATAGCAGCATGAGAAAATATGAAGTTGTGCAATTCTTTTCCTCACATGTATATCAGAAACAAAGAGATTACTAAAACTGGATTAAGTCTAAACACTTCATTTGTATTCCAAGAGGAAACGCCTTTTTTCTCATAGCAGTTGTGGGTTGGGTGGAAGTGGATGAAAGGAGTGGAAGTAAAGCTCTGGTGGAAGGAAGAGAAATCATTCCTTGGCAGGACAGAGTGTCTGTCTGTAGCAATTCTGCAGAAGATGTTCATAAACCATAGATGTGGGTGTGGAGAGCAGGCAGAGCAAACAGTGAGCAGTTCTTGTCTATACATGGGATGAGACTTGTGCTAAATTCTTAAACCAGATTTACTGATTGCTTCCAATATGCTATATGAGTGAGTGTTTCGAAAATTGTATCCAGACAATCTGAAAATAAGTTTTTCACATATATGCTACAAATTGTGAGGAGAAGAGCGTAAACAGGAGGTACCTAAAATCATGAGAAACTTTATTCAGCACTCTTTAGGATAAAATATTTTGAGAGTATTTAGTACAGCAGAATATTATTGGATCAAGAGACTGAGGTCATGTTGACTTCATACATTAATAAAGTTGTTAGATGTACCTTTTTGTTTTTCAGTTCATAGTAGGCTGAAGACCTGCAGTACTGCTGTAGCTTTAAAGCAAGATTTTCATCTTTATTTTTAAGCTAAACTTTAGCCTAAACTCAAATGAAGTGAGTGCTGCATTTGTGCAGTAGTGAAAGATGAAAGAATTTTTTTTTTCAAACACAGTTTGAGAAATTGCCTTTGGTTTTGATTGTTCATGCATGTGCTACAGAACCTTAACTCACCTGATCAAGTTGAAGTAGTAGAAGCACCTCAGTGTGAAAATCATGCTGTTTTAAAAGTACCTCTGCGTAGTGCTTACACATGGAAAAAGTGAAGCTGTAGAAAATATGAAACTATGGCAGTGTGAACAGTTTTCCTCACAGCAAACTTGCACAGTGGCAATTTCTAAAAGTGTAAGACTTTTAATAAACAATTATTGCAAGCTGCTGTTAATACTATGTGTCCCTTAGCATTCTGCTCAAAGATGCTGATTTTTGTGTGTGTGTGTGTGTGTGATTAGTCTAAAAATAAGAAGGTGATCAAAAATGTTCAGTAATTTTGTGGAGGTAGTTTGCTTTAAAACATTCAGCAAGGACTGGTGTTTTTTAAGCAAGCAGCTAATTTTCTTTCTAGGCTTAGCATTAAGTGTAAGCCTGTAGTGGTATGGGATGAAAATAATTAGTGAAACACTAGTATATAGGATGCGTAGTAAACTGCATATTATTAGTAAGGAATTTAGTGTATTTCTTGTTAATGAAAAAGCAGCTTGCTTTCTTCAGGGAAATGGAATCTGTTCTGCTGAAAGCATGGCTTCAGCTGATTTACCAGCAACACCTAAGGCTTCAGGATTTTAATTTCCAGGAGGAAACATTTTCTGCTTATATTACATCAAGGAGTAGAGTATGTGAGATTACATGGAATCAAGCATGTTTCCAATATTAAGCAATATTTAGTGGTGTTAATGTTTTGATTTTTTTTTTTAACTTTTTTTTTTTCCAAAGTTAAGTGTCTTGGAAAGTAAATACTGAAAATCAGCTAGGTGAAGGACAGATTCATGTTGGAAACATTCTTTCTAACTGGTGTAAATCTGTAGTAGTGCCAAGACTTGTGCAGGAAGTCTATCTAATTATGCAACACACAGCTCATAATGAAATCACAGGACTAAGCCCCTGCAGAATCTGTAGGTTGTATTTATTTTAATTCGTTGAATTCAATTATTCATTTAATTCTATGTAAATATAGGTGTACTCTATTCATACATATATGTATGTGTGTAGGTGTGTATATAGACACATATATACACACAGATAAATATATATATATATGTATTTATACATTTAAAAAGCCATCTACATGCTTTAGTATTGGATCTTGGTTAAAATTTTAAGACACAGTTCCAAAAATTTCTGATACCATCCAAAAATGTTTTAAACTCTTAGTTCCCAGCAAGAATTAAGATTTTTCTTTGCTCACTACATGGAAAAATCCAATAATTCTGTCTGTGATTTATTACTGGATATGCTGTGCATGTTACATTTTTAAAATTTTATTGTTATGTTTTTAATGTCTGATATAAAGGCCACTGGAAAAGCTTCAGAAAGCTTTCAAGATTACACTGTTACTAAACTCAGAGGAATATTTTGTGGGAAAAAACGTTACTGTCAGATCAAACTGTAATGTTCCAGGTGCTCATGGTATTTTGTTTTCTACCGTTTTGCATACGTATAAAAATAGTTGTTCAAGCATTTTAACTGTGAAGTCAGTTCCTTTTTGGTATACAACATCAATATTGTAATATGTACATATTTTAATGCTTGAATTCTAGAAATGGAAACATAAAATTGATATATAGTAGAAAAACAGATGAATACTAAAGAAGGTCTTACATGCTTGACAGAAATGATATAAAATTATTTTATTACCAGTATAAAATGGAATATGTATTTTAATGTTCAACACTGTGCATCAAGGAAGATGAACAAGCTGTCAGAGGGGAGGGGAAGGCATTAGAGATAAAACAAAGGTGTAGTGTACACATAATTTTTTCTTGCTTAGAACTGCTGAGAAAGTTTTCATTTAAAAGAAGTGTCACTGCCTGAAATAATATATTGATATAAATATCTGGGCCGCTCAGAATGTGTTATTTTAGAATATTTTAACTGAATTTTTGACCATATAAAGCTTTTAAGATACAGAATTCTGCATGGTGTTTTTCTCTACCAAGTTATCATAGATATTAACTGCTTTGAAGGTTAGAAGAGCAGTATTTATCAACTGTTAGCAAATCTAACTAATAATCCCTTCCTTGTCTCAAGTATTCAAGTCTGTTTGAAATAACACTATTTTGAGGCTTTGCAACTGTTACATGTTTGAACATTTTTCATTCCATAAACATAATTCAAGTCCTTGTGTAGGGAGACAGTCGGGAAACCAAACCTCTTTCCTTCAGAAATATTTGGTTTTGTTTGCTCATGTCATGCTCATGTTGTGCAGCTAAATGTGCTATCACGCCGACTTTATACTTGGTTTTGCTCTAATGCAACTTGTGAGCTCTTCTTATAGATGTCCCAGTCTAAGATGAGATGGGTTTGATGTTTGCAAAGAAAGGGAAGGATTGTCATTTGTTATTTGCAGTCATCAGTTGAATCAGAGTTTAAAATACAAGGTGAAGGTGGTTGGAGGCTGTAGATTTTTTTGTTTTGTGGATGAAGCTGTAGGCTTGTAGCACTTAGTAGTGTGATGGTTACCCAGCATTTCTGAAAATAAAATTTTGTGCTGTTTCAGTCCTTGATTCTGCCAGTGCAACTACATTTATGTGTGGGTTCCTATTCAAGTCCTGTGATAGCTGCCAGGTAAGTCATCCTGTGGGGATCAGCTGGGAGGTTGTTTGTCCCACTGGCATTGCTGAGGTTGGAAATTCAGAGGTCAGGAGATCAGCCTGGGGAAGAGTGGCAAGAGTCAGGCAAAATGTTCTCTTTTGAGTCTTGCATAGCACTGCCGCTCTGACAGTGAGCCAGGGAATGGTTCCTTTTGTTTTATAGCTTTGTGCCGTTTTTATTAGGTTCTTTCCTCCCCTGTCTTGTTTTTCTGCTTTGCGAGAAAGGTACTGCATTTTGTGAAACTATTAACTTGACATTCTTGCACTTTGGCCTTTTATTGACATTAATATTGTTTTGTACTATAGTAGTGTTACTTAATTTGTGCTTTATCTGCAAGAAATTAAGTTGTTTGCAGATACTGGGTCTATTTAGTTATGTAATACATAGTAATTGCAAGAGAGCAGTGTTAAGGTAAAATATGGCTTTCTGAGGCTTATCTCAAATTGTATGTGAAGTTGTGAGGCCTTCTTTGATATATGACTGAGAACATACAGGATTTTTTTAAAAAGCGAAATCTCCAGACTTCTGCTATAGCTATAAAATCTTCAGCACTATGTGAACTTTTGTAGCCCATTCGGTGATAACTGGATTTCACAATCAGATACATGTTTGGAGCATGGATATGTACTTTACACTGGCTGAAGAATGAGTGCTCTGGGCATACGATACTGACAAGATGATCTAGTTGCTGAACTTTATTTCTTTCTTGTTGAGACCATACAGTACTGATGTTATTCAAGTTTCTAAAGTGAACAGTTTTTTTGGCCGTTAGGTGTCCTTGTTGAAGAACTGAGGATTTATTTCACTATTGATCCGATGGCTGGTGGAGCCTTTGAAGAGTAATGCCTATTATGATCTGCAGGAGCAGCATTCATCTCTAATTTTAACACCAGCTGACCCTTTCTTAGAAGACTGCAGCTGTTATTTACTCAGAGCTGTATAGCTAATTTGATTTTTTTTTTTGTCTGCTGCAGAGCTAATGAATAATTTTGCTTCTTACTGGGCGCTGTACGTACATAAATTATAATTTCAAATGATACATTACTTGAGGCCTTTTAAAGGAGTATGTTGCTGAGGTACTAAGTATAGTTGAAATGAGATACCAAATGTAATGTGCTTAGTGCTGATTTCCTTTAGTAATAATAATATTTTGTCTTGGTTTGTTAAAATCTTATTTGTAAACCAAGCAAATGATGCGGCCACCGTGCACAACTCATATTGCTTGAAGGTCATTAAGGCGTTCTAACAGCAACACTGAAAGTTGTGTTACAGAGCAGATTGCTCTGTAGGACAGGTTTCAGCTTGAGAATCAATTATATCCTGAGTTATCGGATTCTGTATCAACGATCTTCTGAAGTAGCTGGAACAGCTCTTAGGTAGAGCTTTCCTAGTCCTGTAAAATGATAGTGACAGATCAGTGCAAAGTTAAATCTCCTGAGCTGGATTCCAGTGTTGTGCAGCTAATTTTTTTCACATATCCTCATTAGCATAGAAGCTAATGAAGCTAATCAGTATTCAAAGAGGAAATTGTAAAGGAAAGTGGATACTAGACACAAAGAAAGCATGGGATATTTTGGTTAATACAGGTGATGTTTAAACGGTAATTGAGCATTGATGTAGGCCTTTATGTGGAAAGGATGTATTTCTGAACATAATTATTTCAAATGTTCTTGGTTTGTTTTAATTTTTAGGGCAAAAATGTTGTATGTAGTAGTTTATTACAATACAGTTATAGTATTTGTCTGGTATCAGTTATTGTGGATAGGCTGTAGACAGTTTGAACAAGGTTGTGGCTTAATTATTTTGGTTTCCTGACCGGTTTGGTTTTTGTTGGGGTTTTTTTGTCTTGATTCTGAGCACTTTAGAAAGATAATTGGGGAATGTCTGTTATCAGCTTCCATAGGAGAACCACGTCTGGAGACATTGCACCAAATACGCTGTTGTCAGGAGTGACATTGTTTTTCTGCTGTGCTACCATTATCAATAAGCATTAACAAAGCATTGTGAGGTTAAAGTACTGAATGAGTGTGGGGGAAAGCTTTGGTGTTTTGCAAAGCCATTCATTTGAGCAGGGCATTGTATTTAGTGAATATTAAAGTAATGATAGTAAATTGAATGTCTCATTAGAGGTTTTGAAAAGACTTATTTATAGGGATAATATAAACAGTATTTGGCATCCTTTAGTAGTCACTTCCTACCTTTTAGACTTACAAAGAATTTCTACTGGAGCTGTGGACTTTAGTACAGAATATTTAAGTTTGTCATATCCACGAGTTTCTTTCAGTTACTTGTGAACTTTTGCAGTGCCCATAATCCAGAGGCCAGAGTGGTGTGCTTTAGAAAACTTGTCTCACCAGCAGATGGAAGCAAGAGGGGAAGCGAATTTGTGTATATGTCTTTGCTTTCCTTCAAGAATTTTTGTTCATGACTGAAATAAAAATAAATCAAAGAATGTTTGTAAGGGCAATCCCCAACTCCATTTGTGAGTACTCAGAGCAGTCTAAATAGGAACAAAGTGCTAAGGATTGAATTTTTGTCCTTTATTTTGATTCAAACAACTGGAATTACTCTGTATTTGGAAATATTTTTCACATATTGCGGTTGCTTAGCTTGAGGTTTTGGCTAGTATTCTCTTGTATTTTCACAGACAGGGATGACACTCTTATGACTACTCCTGGAGCATGTGTGACTGGATATTTTTTATTTGTATATTTTTAAATCCTCTGACAGAAGGCTAGCAAACATAGATGTTACAACGTTTTTGAAGTTCTAAGAAATATTCCCCACTGAATTCTCAAATTTAACACAACTGCTTTGTGTGGATATTCTGTTGTAGCAGCTCATCTTGTGCATGCCTAGCACCAGCTTGGCATAGTCAAAAGGAATATCTGTATCTTGATTATAGAATCTGATTACAGGGCTTTGAGTGGCAGAAAGATCCTCTCTTGCTCATTGGTGGTCAGGACAACTACATCATTGTGTTTCTTTGCTGTTCATGTTTATGTTAATTCATTTGTTAGCGATTAATTAAAGCTGTAACTACTTAAGCACTTCCTTTGGAGGGTAGGAAGTACATTTAACAAACCCAATACCCAGCAGTGGGTGAATGTACCTGATCAGTCTGTAGGTTTTGTTCACATGGGTAAGTATCCCAGAGGAAAGTTGTGCCAGGAAATACTCCGCCTTCCAGCTGTAATTGAATGGGCTTGAACAACAAGCTGAGACAGCTGGGTCCTGTTTTGGTCTTGATTTGTAGGGACCCAAGGGATTGGGAGAGTGGGAAAGAAATCCTGTGCCAGTTGAGTGAGTTCAAATGAGGAAAAGAGAGCTTTGCTCCCTCGACTGCTCTGCATTTCAGCTATTAATACAGCAATAAAGCCTATTCAAAAAGAGTTCTGTGTTCTTTGTGGTTTTTTGAAAGAAGGCTTGTGTGCTTAGCTATTGTGTCTTTTTTGAAATTTAATGTCTTATCACATGAGACAGAATTTTCCAGGTCAACCACCCAACTTTAATCATGAGATCTTGTAGAGTGCAGGAAGGAAGCTGAGAAGTCCTCACAATAACCAGGGAATAACATCCTATTGGAAGTGTTATTTCATGGGGTCATTCATATTATAATTAAGAAACCCCAGGAAACAAGTAGTTAAAGCAACTTTTTGAGCAGTTTAAGTCCTTGATGTATCTGTATTTAAAATGAGTTTTCTGTGGTCTTGAGGTATAACAGGAGCTTTCCCATATTCCTTTTAAATGTTGCTCAGTTCCGAACACATACTTCTGATCACTATAGGAAGGTCAAGTTGCTGTTTTCAGGGAAAACAATAAATCAATTTTTTGCAGTTTACATTGCAGACATTAACTGTTTAGTTGGACTTTTTATTTCCCTCAGGTTGACAACAGTAAATACCTGCTTCTCCTGACTGAATCAGGCTGTTTTAAAAAAATGGGTGTTTAAATTAGTTTGTTCAAATCTAGCTAATAATATGATTGTCAAATGAAAATATTGTGAGGGTAAAAGTGGGACAAAATGAACTATATTTGCATAGTGATCAATTGTGTATATTAAGTAAGAGTGAGAAGTATGCAGAGATTTGTGAAGGACCTGCCTACTTTTGAAAACGGCTACAAAGGTGGAACAGACCATAGAATCTTAGAGTAGTTTGAGTTGTAAGTGACCTTAAAGATGACTTATTTCAAAGCCCTGGCATGGAAACTGCCTTTGACTAGACCAGGTTGCTCAGAGCCCCATCCAGTGTGAGTGTCAGGAGAAAACAGTGTGCTGCAGTATAAAGCAGAGGGTCCTGTGCTACCAGATTCATCCTAGCAGGGCATCTTCCCTAGTGTTAGTGGGGGAATATGTTCTGTGCTGCACTCTGCTCTGCTGTGGTGGCTTAATGACTTCTGGTACTGCGTTAGTGTGAGTATTACTGCATTGTTGTGTGCAGTGTACACAGACCCTGAGTTTAGATACACAGACCTAGAAAGCTAAATTCTCTTTTATTCATATGCTGACTTGAATACCTGGTGTATACAGACAGCTGAATGTAGACTATCTGGTTGAATTTCTAGCAGCTCCTGGCTTTTCTTACATGATTGTGTGCCTTCATTGCTAGGGCTGTTCTGATGCTGTAGGTCAGAAATCCAAATACAGACAGCTCTGGTTTGTACACTGCTGTAGGGATTTCCTGGCAGCTATCCTCCAAATTTACACGGAGCAAAAATAGATGTTCTGGCTCATCAGTATAGCACTGTCTTAATAGCCAGCTGATTCTGATGCTTTTCATTAAATAGTAACTTCATTTATTTACCAAACCTTGTGGTGTCTCCATGTGTTTCAGTGATGTGTTCTCTTTTGGTTATTTGAATGTGTAGAGTTCTGAACAACTTTCCCATAAGTAGTTGTGTTTCTTCAGGTATGAGTTGTAAGCTATCTCAGATGCAAAATAACTTCTTAGCTAAAGAGTGTTTTTCAATTGTTGTCTTCTGTAATACTTAATATGCTCACAAATTATTATTTTGTGTGGATATTGCAGCTGTTATGAAGTGTGGATTTGTTGTGATTAACTTCCCTTAGGCCAAAAGAGGTTATTTGAGAGAAGTATAGAGTATGCAACGTTTCTTCCAAATAAAATTTCACTTGATGGCAGCTAATTCTATAAAAGGAAGTAAAAGAAATGGGGTATGAGCTTCTTCTGAAGATATATGAAATTCTGCCATCTTTATTTTAGAGTGACACTGAGCATAAAATATAATGGTCTTTTTACTGCCTCCAGATCAAGAAAAGTATATTATTTGTATTATATTTAAGTTTTTCCTAGAACAGAATAGCAGAATTTAATAGACAGAAAAAGCTACAAATTCACATATTTCCCATAGAAGAATGGTTAACGCCTTAGTGGAGGCTCCTTTCTTTTTTTTTTTTTTTTTTTTCTGGACCCAAGTTCTGGAGTGTTGCTTGCAGGCAGTACTGGGAAAAGATGGTTTAGATTATGTCTAAGTGTTCTTTTAGGGGCAATCTCACTGTTGTCAAGTTTGGTTTGAGACTTTGAAAGAGAAAGGGGAAGGTACTGCTGTGAAGGCAATTTTTTTCAGAGTATTTTACGTTGGAGGTGACACTTGCTTTATTTCACCCTTTGCAGCAGAGGAGCTCCATAGTGTCAAGGTTGTAGCTGGGGAGAGCACCCTGGGAGAAATTTTTTTGAGTTAAAAAGGTTTACAGCATGCAAATTTGGGTATTTTAGCTATGTATTTATTAGAGGGCGTTAATTTAAAAAAGACAATTGAAAATACAGTGTTTCATCTTTACTTTTTGGTAAGTTTTGTTTATAACCAGTACTAAAAGCATTTATATTGCTATAGTGTACTAAAAGGAATGCTAACACTTTATTTATATTTGTACATAACTTTGCATATTATAGCTCTTCATGACAACATACAATAAAAATAAATGCATATCTCATTATCTTTTGTCTCTTTAATGGTTAAATTGATATTTGATTATTCTTGTGATTCTGTCTTCTAGGATCTCTGCGATGAGTTATGGATTAAAGCATTAAAAAATTAATCAGATTTAAGTAAATAAAATCCTAATTGATGGATTGACTATCCTGAATGTTTGGTAATATGTTTAGAGAGCCATAAAACATAGTATATGTTTAATTTGAGACTGATGTTAGACTAGTGGCTTTTAAGATGCATATAATTGGAGTAAATGGGGATGTGACAAGTAGCTATTTTTAATTATTTGTGTTGTGAAGAAGATACTGTTACTTTAGAAGTTGAGCTGGAAGCAAGGAAATGATTATGACCTTTTTAAACATAACAGAATTTGAAAGCTGTGTTTACTGTGTGTGCACACAATGATATAAATAGCAGCAGCAGCCCATGTGGGGCTGGAGGGCAGGAGAGCAGGGTGGTCACGGATTTGCCACCTGGGTTGCTACCCAGCCTTGTTCTGTTTTGCACAGGTCCTTTTGCCCTTCTAGATAGAAAATAAGGTGACTTTGAAAAGGAGAGAGAGCAGAAGCCACTGGCTAAAAGGGAAGAAGGTGGCAAGCAAATGAAGAAATTGAATCTTCTTTTTGATGGCTTTCCTGTTTCCTCTGGAAGGAAATACAGCCAATCATGTCATTAACAGTCCCCTATTTTTATTGATTAAATAATAGCTGGCTTGTTTCTATGGTGTCTTTAGCTATTTAGCTTTCAAAAATAGAGTGAAATGTTCTTGTTTCATGAATGAAAGGACATGTTTATACTGGTGTGTGCGTTACATGAGAAAATTTAAGAAGAAATTCTGTTTTTTATGTAATGAACTCAACAAGACCTCATGCATCTTGTCAGAGATGGATCATTTTTTGCAATGGGAAAATTTTTTTCTTCCCATCTATTGTACCTTTCTGTTTTATCTTGTGACTTTGTGCCAATGAATAGTTCAGTTTGGTGAATATACTCTTGATTTCAGGAAAAGAATATAATTACATTGTTACTCAACACATATATATGTTAAAGTCTCTTCCCCAATGAGGCAGAAATAGCAGTATTTCCCTTACAACATAGGTTTGCTGTTTGGTGTCGTGAGGTCATTTTAAAATGCAAAACATCTAGACTTTTTCTATTAAAATTGCTCTGTTATCTATTTACTTAAATGTTTTTAACCATCCACTTAGTCCAATATATTATTTTCATAAGTCAAAATGTGATCTTGAAATGACAGTTCAAAATTTGCATGCAGCCTGTGCTTAACTACATGCATAGGGTTCTGTTGAGAATATCAGGTGAGAACTGAATGTTGGCTGCCACCTTGCTCTCAGCTTCTGGAAAATTCAGGTGTGTTATCTTGACGACAAATTTGTGTGCCAGTGCATGTGTATATATGGCATTTGAAGTATTTCTCAAATAAAACTGGCCAGGAAATAATTCTTTTCCCCATGTGTGAGTTGATAAATGTCTGTTTGCAGTTCTGAATAAGCACAAAATGTTTGCTTCTTGGATCAGTGAGAGAAATTACTATTCATGGGGCAAAAATTTGTTTTCTCTGTCACGTGTACTTCAGGACTTGTGGGATTGGGAACAAAGGCAGACTTCCTTTTCCTGGAGGCACAGAAGCAGGATTCAGGGGAGATTTTTATCTACTGCCTATATTAGATAGGGAAAGAATTGGGGAAACAAATCACCACATAAACCTGCATAACTCCAGTAAGTCATGGTAATGCTTCCTTCTCTCTCCCCAGCTATAGGTAGTGGGAAAAAATGGCAGATCATGCAGATTATGTGTGGAAATGCCCTCGAAGGCATCCTGGTGACATCAGTCATGAGTGCTTCATTTAAATCTCTTTTGCACTTTATCAAAACTCCAATGACCACAGTGTTTCAAAGAAGGAAGTTAGAGTTTAGTTCCTTAAAATAAATTTTTTTTAAAACCCCAACAAAACAACTAAAGACCCAAAACCAAACAAACCCAGAAGACATTTTATGGTCTCGGAGGAGAAACTGTGCGTAAAGATATGTTCACAGTGTTCCTTCTATGATGTACTTTCTCTTTAAGTGCAGATAGCAAATGCAGTATATGAGACTTCAGGCATGAGGAAGGTGGTTCTTTTTCCTTTGATGGCTTTTATGTACACAGCTTCATAGATTCTAGCCATCACATAGAGGGATATTTTCTTTTTGTACACTAAGTTTGTTTAGGTTAATTTACTAGTTAGTATTCTCTAATGTACTGGTCAGTTTTTGGAATGAAATAAAACTTACTGCTAGTAATTAGGAAATTCTTGTATGTTTTGTCTGGGCAGTTACATTTACATTTTCTTTAAATATGTAATCTTTGGTATTTAAATCAGTCATATTTCAGAAATAGTTCATAGTCTTTCAAGAAAATATGTAACTTACAGATTCATTTTAAATCTAAAAAAAGAGAACACCAAGTAGATACTAAAATTATTTCTTTCAGATGCGGTAAGCTTGTTTGCAGTTGTACAGACAATGGCAATGTCCATTGTTGCTTTGCAGCCCAAAGGATGTAGTCCTAGTTATTTGTCTTACATTCTCCTAAAAGTTGGACATAGCATAGCATAGCATGGGATCTTGGTTGTTAGTTGCGATCCTGTTGTCTTTGGTACCTTCTGCTTACATTTCCAACTTCCAGCTAAACCTGTATTTAAAGAAACCCCACCAAATCCTAAAATCTGATATTTTTCTTCCAGTTCATCTCTTCTGTAGCTTTGCAGCAGGTAAGGCATATTTCCCACCTGGTGTGGAAACACAGGGATGGCACCTGCTGAAGAGAACAAGCAGTTGTAACACTGGGCACTGAAGGATTTTTTCATGTTTTGTCAGCACATCAGGGCTGCTGTTGTCTGCTGGGTTTGGGGCCAGGTGTTGAAATGCATTGGTTGGGTGTTGGTTTTCTTTGATTACTTCTGATGATGCTCTCATCGCTCCAGAGGCTGGGCCACAAGAATTTGGATGTGCCTAAACTTCCTGACTGCAGTACAGGCTGAGGGGATGAAGTCTATTATGAGTGCTTCAAAATTGCCTTCACTGTGCTTGAGTTCAGCTGGGGCCTTAAAAAGCAGAGGACTTCCTTGACTGCTGCCTTCATCCTTAGGTCTGCTGAGACATCTGTTGCTTTGTTGTGGGTTTTTTAAATTTCCTTATTGCTTTTCTAGCATAGGATTCTGTAACTTACATATAAATATCTTTATCTGGCTATGTAATTGTATAGATTCATAGGAATTAAGGTGCTTCTATGAGAGAAAGGAACATTTCGGAAGAAGGCTTTGAAGTTTTTTCTTATTAAAAAAATATCTGTATATTGTTTAAAGGATCTCAAACACCACCATTTAATGGTCTCTGCAGCCCAGGGTGCACTTGATTTTCACATTCCCTACCAGCCCCTCCTTCTTGGTGAGAAAAAGGTCTTGGTTGCTGGCTGGGGTTAAGCCACAACACCATTAATAGCATTTCTTGGCTCCTCTATCGCTTGGAGAAGGAAGTTATCAGCTCATTCCGGCATCCTCCTGGATTGCTTATGCTCTNATGAGTTTTTAGTAGGTCAGTTAACACAAACTGTTCCGTATTATCCAAGGACAGTCATGGAAAGGGGATAGATGAAGGAGCAGGCTTGGTTGCAACTCCTTCACTTACCTATACCGTAATTTCTTTGTCACTGTTCCTTCCTTTTGAGTGCAGGAGTCTTTTAGCTTACTGGGTTTAAGCTCACTGTAAGCAAATTTCAGCCCACCCACTATTCCTCACTGTACACAGCTGGAAGTTTATAGGTTGACTTTCAGCTGGAGAATGTACATTTTTTAGTCCCCTGGTGATCAGACTGCTAATTTCAGTAACCTGTTGACATCCTGCGGTGGCACTCAGCTTTCAGGCTTGAATTCTGCCACTGCACTTTCAGGCAGCAGGACAGATATATTCAGGAGGTGGATTTGGGTGTGGCATTTCAATTTTACAAAAATGAAAAGTCGTTTTTTTTGATTCATTTTAGATAATCTGGAGCTGTGTTCATTATCTGTGTGTTCTTGACTAGAACATCTAATGAGTCAGAAATTATTTTCCATACTTCCTCAAGCCCTTGGGAGTAAATTTCATTAGGCCTTGCTGACTGAAGTGTATCTAATGCATTTTCTTGTTTATTTAATCTTTTTATTAGCATCAGCAGAGGTATTTGCAATTTAGTTGAGCCCAAAAAAAATGAAATGCCTTTATCTGTAGGAATGTCACTCAGATCAGGCATGTTGGTCAGTGCGTTGTGGGAAACCTGCTCTGCCCTTATTTCAGACAGTGAGTACTTGTCTCTCCAGTAACTTTCTCAAATATTGAATTCACATTTGTCCTAAAATGTGCTTAAATAATTGTAACTAAGGAAAACACTGCAGCATGAGTAGCTCTTATCTTAACAGATGGAGCCTGGGCAAGTTGTACTGCCAACTGGTAAGAGTGAGGAGAAGCTAAAGCAAGTGTTGTCTGCTTCAATGACTAGCAGCCCAAGTTACTGACAGTCACAGTTTCTCCAGCTCAAGCTGGATTCTTCTTGAGATCCAGAAAAGTATTAAGGAAAAGGCGTCCATTTACCCTGAGGTTTTTAAAGAACTACTTTAACACAGTATAGATGAAAAGTTAACCTCTGCAAGCTTTATATTTACTATGATTATATTGGTGCTACCATCTTTGAGCATGAATTAAATCAAGTGCTAGTATTGGGTTAAAACAAATGCATTTTCCATTCTTTCTCACACAGAAGTAGTTGATTTAAATTATCTGTTGTGTTGAGCCAGAGATCCTGTTGACATTTGAAATAGTACTGAGGTTCATTATTTGAAATTTATAAGGGAGCAAGCAGTAAGAATTATCTCTGTGATGAATATCAGTCCTTTGTGGATTAACACATAGAAGAGAAGCACTATGCTATGGCTGATGCAGACAGCACAGGGAGGGGACAAAAATCCCAGATGGGAAAAACTCATAATGACTAGAACATGCAGTACTTGACTCCAGTAGAAAGAACTTTTGCAAGGCTTTTAGAAGTCATCCGAGGCAGCTTGATTTTTGGATGAGTTTTGATACNAACACCATTAATAGCATTTCTTGGCTCCTCTATCGCTTGGAGAAGGAAGTTATCAGCTCATTCCGGCATCCTCCTGGATTGCTTATGCTCTGCTGTGTTTCCCTCCAATAGATACCAGGGTGGTTTCAAGCTATTCCCTTCATCTCCCATAGAAAACAGATGGTGCCGCTCAAGAAAGCATGTAAATTTGAATATTTTTTTACTCCCTTTGTCATCCTTTTTGTTGAGATTTGTTTGGAGGTAAGGAATTGGTCCAAGAGACTTGGTGTTACTTACAGGCATGTCCTTCCTGTGGATATTTCCATTTAGCAGAATATATATATATATATATATTTAT
>VWZS01007481.1:788699-892490 GCA_013397075.1 Rhabdornis inornatus
TTCAATGACTAGCAGCCCAAGTTACTGACAGTCACAGTTTCTCCAGCTCAAGCTGGATTCTTCTTGAGATCCAGAAAAGTATTAAGGAAAAGGCGTCCATTTACCCTGAGGTTTTTAAAGAACTACTTTAACACAGTATAGATGAAAAGTTAACCTCTGCAAGCTTTATATTTACTATGATTATATTGGTGCTACCATCTTTGAGCATGAATTAAATCAAGTGCTAGTATTGGGTTAAAACAAATGCATTTTCCATTCTTTCTCACACAGAAGTAGTTGATTTAAATTATCTGTTGTGTTGAGCCAGAGATCCTGTTGACATTTGAAATAGTACTGAGAGGTTCATTATTTGAAATTTATAAGGGAGCAAGCAGTAAGAATTATCTCTGTGATGAATATCAGTCCTTTGTGGATTAACACATAGAAGAGAAGCACTATGCTATGGCTGATGCAGACAGCACAGGGAGGGGACAAAAATCCCAGATGGGAAAAACTCATAATGACTAGAACATGCAGTACTTGACTCCAGTAGAAAGAACTTTTGCAAGGCTTTTAGAAGTCATCCGAGGCAGCTTGATTTTTGGATGAGTTTTGATACTGAAGATCCCAACAACTTTGTTGTAAATTAGGTGGGTAAGTTGATGTTTGATGAAAAGATATGAGATGTACTTGGAAATACTCAAAAACAATAGGAAAGTAATTTCATTTTAAACTTAGCTCCAGGTAACTTCACAGAAGCAAGGCATGAAGAAGTAGTAATTGTTAACATACACAACTAAACTCACTCTAATATGTGATCTTTTTATATATAAAGTTCAGATTATGTTACCACTGAAAGGTGAGACCTTTGTAGTTAAATGCATATAAATACCTGTTTTATTAAATCAGGAAACAATCACAATTAAAAGCAAGAAAATAAATTGAACATTTCTTAAGATATATTATATTAAGGTGCTCCCTGTCATCATAGTTTTGTCTATCCCTCTGTGTAAATTAAATAAAAATTGAAATGAAGTACTAACAAAAAGAGAAGTGAGGAGGTTGAGGATGTTGTTTTTATTCATTACTCCCTTTTTATGGACTTGGACATCTTTCTAGTATGCAAGGGAATAGTTGATTCTCTTTCTCTGAAGTGTCCTTTCTTTTTCTTTCTTTTGTAATGAGCCCTTGTGTACACAGGTAAATTCCACAACTCTGCAGTTCTCTGGTGTCTGAAGTTGGCAGGTTGCATGGGAGTTCACAGTTATGCAGTCACAGGTGTCCGGTTGATTTCAATTGAAGTTAAATGTTTGCATTCTTCTGAGGTTTTGGGCCCAGTACATGTTGAAAACTCATTGCAGTAATTCCTAAAATTATTGTGTATTAAATTATTTTCATATTTCCAGAAATACTCTGTGGATGTCAGGTTTCTAGAAAAAGATTTCTCAGCTTTGTAGAGTGAGATCTCACTTTCCTGTGAATCATCTTTTCTATATGTATATGTCAGAAGAAATAGTAAATCAGAAAAGTTGTGCAACCCTTGCCCAAACTTTATGCAAAATATTTGTGTATTTATCTGTTTGCTAGAAGATATGGAGGGAATACTCAGTATTCATGCAGTTGTATCTGCTCTTTCCCCTAAGAGTCTGGGCACAGACTCTTGATTAAAAAAAGCCCAGAAAACAGGAAAAGAACAAACCCTCAGAAACAATTCTATGAGCAGAAGTGAGTGAGTAATAAACTTGATTTTTTGTTAATGGCACCTTGTGCTTGACTGGAGTCCCTGAGTTAAAGGGTTTGTCACAATTACAGCACCTGTGTGGGCAGATGTCTGCTCCCATCCCTGTGACTGGTTCCCAGGGTGGTCCCTTGGAATAAGGGAGTAAGGGGGGGTGCTGTTGTAGGCTGTGTTGGTTTAGGAGTCTCTCCTGCCACCCACCTACCTTTGCAGAGCATACAAAAAATGAATTGTCTTTGCAACATCTTCCACTGAGTCACATCTGATTCAAGTCAGGTGAAGGGTAGACAGTATGAGGATGCCTGGATGCAGACGCGCGTGCTGTGACTGCAGGAGTGATGCTTCTTCCCAGTCTGTGTCACCTTCCTGACAGCAAGTCATGTATATCTATGTGTAACAGATTTTGTTGCTGGTGATGATGCTTAGTCAAAATTATTAATTTAATTATAAACCCACATCTGTCTGAGAGCAGTTGTAAATCTAGAAGATGAAACCCAAATGTTTCTGAATACCACCTCTGTTATAGGTCCTTGTAAGGACCGCATTCTGCCCTTCTGGTTCTTTTGCTTTTTATGGACTGTGTACACAATGGCTATTGTAAACACCAGCCTTCCATTTGCTGCTGGATATAAAATTTTAAATTTATATGCCATCATTATTTGAAAAATAACAGGAGAATAATCCCAAAATACCTTATTGTATGAAAGAGTCCTTTCCATTTTGGCAGCTAGATAAGCAGCCCATTTCCTCTGAATGAATATTTGCTAAAGTAGTTTACAGTAGTTACCATATCCGGACTGAATTCAGGTTTTCCAGGTGTGTGTTTTTTATTCTGCAGATGGTTTTTGAATGCACTTTGAGATAAACTGATAATTTTCAAACAATCAGTTGCATATTACATTTGTAGGATAACTAGAGAAAGATTTGGGTGGAAAGAAATATTAAGATAGAGTAGAAAGTTGGCAAAGATAGGAATGATATCAGTTGTGGATGAGTTCAGTCAGAGTTGTTGGGGGGAAATGCATTTGGAATTCTTGCATGTATTGCATTTGAATGCTCATTTTCCACTTATGTTTGACATTTGTTTCAGAAATCAGTTTTATTTACTAAAGAGCAACGTAACTTTTTTTCTTTTATTATTTTTATTTTAATGAGCAATGTTGTGAAACTAAGCTAAACTAATAGGAATGTTTTGTGGTAAGTTCTGAGTAAATACAGACTAACAATCTAAAAATAGGTGTTAATGAAGGCAGGAGTTGCCAGACTTTAACTAAGGATTCGAGATCAGAAAAAAAACCCAGAGTTCAGACTGTGAGAAGGGAAATGTCACACTTGTGTTTTTTGTATTAGGTAGGGAGTGTGCTGGGTTATAATGCAAGTAATCTAGCTTTGACTTGGGACTAGACCCAATTGCCAAAAAGGGTGTAAAAGTACTGTTTTCATATGGAAAAGTATTAAAAACTCACAGAATTTGGAGAAAGTTTTGACCATCTTTCACATTGTTGTTAAACTTTCACTACTTTAATATGTTGTTCAAGTCTAGAGGAAGAAGCGGTGTCATGACCAGGTGTTTGAACTGAGGACTCTTGCTGAGCAGGGAAAGATGATGAAATAATTAGCGAAATGGGTTTTGTCATATCATTTGGAACATAACTTGTCATACCAAAAATAAACATTTGTTTGCTTACATTTTACTGTGAACTACTTCTTAACTTGCTCTTTTATGGTCTGTGGAACAAGACATTTGTAAAAATGTGAGCTATGAATTCACATCCCTGCAAGTACTTTTTTCATAGACCAAACATTCTGCAAACTAATTTCAGAGTGAATAGTAATGAATGTCTAGCATTCATTTTACTTATGACTTAATTATGATTTATATTTGCAAAATGTCTTTTCCCAGGAATCTGCTTTTATTAGAGTGCAGTTTCCATTTGAGTATTTTTATGAACTATCCAGATTGATAATTTTTAAAAATTATAAGCACTAACTAAAATTTTTGAATGTTACCTTCTTCTGAAGTGGGGTTGATTTATTGAGGTAACTAAATGATTCTCTCCTTAAAAGTGCTGCTGTTTTTTAGAAATTAAAGAATTTGTTTTCTGCACTCTTCTGGAAATGTATCCAGCTTCCCTATTATCCCATTTCTTATCTCAAACTTGTTTGTGTGTGCTATGTCTTGCCATGACTTTTCCTTTTAAGTTTCTAGTAAACAAGACTTTTGAGATAAAACTTGGGTAAAAGCATTCAAAGAATTTTCAGAACTCAGTGGATATTTTATGTGTTTAGGATCACAGCTTGCAAAACATTTCTCCTGCAGTATATCAGATTCATATAAGAATATCTTTCCTGTCTGTATTTATGGAAAAAAGGCTTACAAAATTTTGAAAATATGTCTAGAATTTGAAGAGGAAGAACAATTTGTATTGAGCCTAATTGTTCTTTTTGGTTAGTTTATAGTTTGAAACTGAACCAATCAATCTTTTACAGAAAGATTGTTAATTTCACTTGTGGCCTCCTCTTTTGATCTTATCTTAAGTTGATAAATAAAACCAAATAATTGTATCTTCTTATAAAACTACTCAAAGTTGACTCTTCATTCAGGCTTAGCCTTGCAAATATGTGCATGTAAGAGTTCATGGATTTGAGGTCTCTCTTATTTCTGAATTGTCATTGACAGGGATACTGAAATAAGTGACGTGCTCAGTAGCACAAAAGTTAGTTCAGGTGCACTATTAGTGAATCCCTTCACTTGATTCATCAGGAATTTTAAAGGGACAATTTGAAACAATATGCCTTGAAAGGGTGGTTTGAAAACATTTTATGTGTAGGTAATATAAGCATTAAGGATGCCTAAACCCAAGATACCTACTAAAAATTAAGCATGGGTTTCTCTTTGGTTTTATAAATAATTAAATTGATCCTTTGGGTTCCAGAATTATTCTTTACTGCAACCTTGGTGATACAGAGAAGGTGTGGATCAAAGCAATCTCTTGACACCTGCCTGTGTACTCACAGACAAATGTGATTTATGTAGGAACTTCTTGCTTACAGAAAATGTTTACTATAGGTTGGTTACAGGTATTTGGAAATGTATTTTTCTTCTTTGCAGTAGTGACAGGTGTTAGTGATTCAGCTGCATTGGAGATAAAATTATTAAAATTGCCATGAGGTGAAGTGCGGTCAAAATAAAAATATCTTAATCAGCATTATTTTACAGTGATCACTTAATCAGGAAGAAAGTGAGGATGATTGTGGTTGAGAAATAGAGTGCCGGATCTGGTGCACAGTTAGGTACTTCAGCTTTATGATACAGTCTTTATTCTCAAGTGGGCCAAATCAAGTTTATTACAGGCAATTTACATCCTAATGGTACTGAACTTTCAAATGATTAATTATTTTTCATTTTAATTGCATTTGTTTTAAGGTAACTCTGGAAGAGTGCTGAAGTTCCAGGATCTTTGGCGACCTTTAAGGAGTGTGGTTTCTTTAATAGAGGGCTGCTGTTGACGACATAACTCGCTGAAATGTCACAAAACTAAGAACGATTCTTGAAACATGACTTAATTTTGAATTACAGTAGTTTTTTCCTTGTGTCAGTGCAAAAGAACCAGACAATAATGTACCTGTTCAATTGGATTACCCAGCTTGAAATACAAGGAGTTGAGCAAGTGAGTAGTTTGCAGTCCTTACAGTACAGATAGTACAGGGTGATGGCATTTAAAATGGTGTGAGGTATGCGTGGAAGAGGAGCTTAAGCTATCCAGACGGAACAATTTCTGTGGACACAGGGAAAGTGTTTCTTCTTCTTTTGTGACTGGGAACTTGAAATTTCAATAAAAAGCAGTTGTGGAGATGAATCTTATTTTAATCTAGGCAAAATTCCTTCTCACAACACGAAATTCCTACTCAGTATAGTTTTTAATATTTCCATTTGACATACATTATATTGAAGTTGGTTTTGCTTTTCTGAATTTTAACTTTATTTTAATATTTGAAATTCAGTTTAATGTCGTGAATGCAGGACTTCATATAACATTTTCATTTCAAATATTGTTGATAAGGGCCAAAATAGAAGTGTAATTGTGTGCATTTGGACAAGTTCTCTAGCTCTGCTTGGGGCTTTTGAGCTGTGTTGCAATGCAAATACAAACAAGTGTCAGTGAAACCTGCAGTTAATTAAGTGCTTTATGAGCAGGTTTATGCCATGCTCTTAAAGAGGAAACAAGGTACGTTGGTGCATATGTTCATAATGCCAGTGACGTCCTGAAGAGGAATTTGCCTGCTGTTTTGGGTTTGGCTGCAGTACTGTCCTTCTGCTGAGGCCCTTGCAGCTTGGTGGGAGCTGTCTGCAGGGATGTGTAGAGAATTTAGGGGGAAAAGCACCATAGTGGAGGAGTGAGAGACAGGACTCAAATGATTTGTGTGCTGCGTGGGACTTGACAGGTGTGCATTTTGACAAGTTGTAAGTGTTGGCTAAGAATGTATGGCTACGCAAATGAGTCATTTTAGAGAGGGAAAGTTTGTAGAGAGTCTGGTCATTCCCCTTCTCACAAGGATTAGAGTGTATCATTTAACTAACTAAAAAATATTAAAAGTGCTTTAAGTTTTACAGAGCTCTTACAGCATTTTTTCACTCCTCAAAAGCAAAAATTTGTGATGTTAGTTGCTCGTGTAAGATGTGATGAGACTCTCAGTATCAGAACAAAAAATTGAATATCTGACCTCAGTATATTTGCTTTATATTGGTATTTTCTTTTCATTAAAATTCTGAGGTGAAGGGGAGGCAAGAGAATGGAGTGCAAGGCAGTATCCCTTAAAATCCTTCTTTGTGTAGCTTCAGAAATTGAGACTTCTGCAGTGCTGTGAAATACCTGGGAAGCTGAGCAGGGGACTCAGTTGACTAAAGTTGCTGGCTTTCTTCTGGTAAAACAGTGCTATGTTAGTATAGCATGCACCAGAATTTCTAGAGAGGGTGCATTTCTATATTTTAATTGAGAGGATTGTTTGAATTATAAATCAAATACGCATTGAACAGTTCTTTAATGAGGGCTGCAAAAACAAATGCAGAGCAAAGGAAATGATGAAATTATTGATACCTCCATGACTTTGAGAGAGAGTACGTGTTTCAGGCCTTAGTTGTGGTTATAGCAGTAGCTGGTCTTCAGAGTAGAGTGCTGTTAATTGATACATTCTTTCTCATCTTTTCTTTTTTTCCCCCCTCCCTCATTGAAGTGTGGTTGCATGCTCGGTTTATTGTGCAACGTTTGGTTTCTTTTCTCTGAACCTCATCAACACAGTGTTCCACAAACAGCTCTTTTTCCAGAGTCTAGTCAGACTAGAAGGTGTTATATCTGCTTTGCATAAAAAAGTAATGCTTTGAAGAACTAAGAATTCTCCTTAAAGTATTCATTTTTGATGCCTGATTTATTTTGATTTCACTTAGTAATTCTAAACACAGGTCTGATTGATTTTATTTACAGCTGAAATGTCCAACATTTTTTGGCAGTGAAATACCAGCATACTGAGTTATTTGTCAGTCACTGGGGAATGTGAAGTTTAAGCTTGACTCTAAGAAGTGTGATTTTAATTGACTTGTTTCCAGCTCTGGGACAGCATGAGGGATGGAGTCCCTTATAAAGCGTTCTGCTTTATAAGTTGTAAGGCCACCTTCTTCATTCTTTTTTGTTTTGGCCTTTCAAGGTTTTTAAATACCACAAAACTTTCTTCCTGTCTGCTTTTGATTTGCTCCCAGAGTGTTTCCACCTCCTTTAATAGGTAGAACAGGAGTCTTGTAGCACAGCCAGTGAAGTCTTGCTTTAGAATTCCAATCCACAGCAGGATTAATTAAAGTTCAATATTTCACTTTGCTGCAAGTATAATAAGATATAAACATAGGGTGGTTTACTGAAATTCTTGGGACAAGAAAGAGTGGTAATATAAGAAAATAATGGCTATATCTTGATGTGGTATGGAAGTGTTGTCCAGATCTGCAGTGGGTGTTTCATGAATACAGGGATTATTTTTCATCTGAGTCTGGGGAAGAAAAAACCAGAACTACTCTAGTATGTTTGGGAAAGGTATTTTATTTTTCTCCCTGATTTTAAAGTTCCCGTTGAAGAATATTTGGTGGTAGCTGTAACCAAAGATGTCTGGATGGTCTCTGCTTGGCCTTGATGTGAACACTGTAGGATCCAGAATATTGTGTCTGTCTATACCATAGTACAGGAATTTGTGGATATGCTTTTCATTCCGGGAAAATGCCAGATTCTTAACTTGTACTTAGAGATGCTGGCACTTAACAGTTCATCAGGGAAAACATGTTAAAAATGTTCTGAGGGAGTGAAAACTGAATCTTACCTGTTAAAACTGAGAAGTGTATTTGTGGTTTTTATTTTTTACATTGTCTTGACTAATGATCTGTGGTTCAGCTGCTATCGCTGTTGACTGCAGTGTTTCACCCTGATTTCCTCCAGAGAGTTGGCAGAAACTGTAACAAAACCTTCTTGGCTGTTCTGCCAACCTTAGGTGGGTGGAGAGGAGAGATTTCCATCTCCTCTCAAATTAATCTTTAAGCAGCTCTGCCTTGCTGATTGTCAATTACTTCCCTTTGTTTTGAGAAATACTGTTTATTTTGGGAGTGTTTTTTTCTCACACCTCTTTCTGGAGTTTTTTGAATGATTTGGTTGTTGTCTGTCTTCATTCAAAAATGCTATTTACACATTTCATAATCACAGCTGATAGAAGCCAGTGGAAAATAAATACTTTAGGTTTGGATCAAGCCTGTAAAGTAGGATCACTTGCTAAGTTCCTTTCAGGAAACTTCAAAACTGCAGAGCACTTTTAAAAAGCAGAGCTGTCAATATATTATTCTGCTTTGCGTTTGTGGTGGGGTTTTTATTGGGGTGGTTGAGTTCTGGGGTTTTTTTTCCCCAAAGACAGCACTAGGAAGAATTAGAGAGCCTTCTGGTATTTAGTTAAATGACAATCTCCTAGATTATTAGGTTTTTCTCATTTACATGGGGAAGCTCTGTATGTATTTTAATAAATGCTTTTAGCTAGTGAAGGAAAGGGGGTTTTGTCTTGAAATGGCAAGCAACTAGTTTCCCATGGTTATTGTTTTCTTTCCCAATCTATTTCCTTCAGAATGAACTTTCACCATTGTTGTAGACAATTCTGGTGGGTGTGTTTTTTAATTTCTATACCTTTGTCTTGACATGGCATTTTACATTGAACAGTGCAGTGGGCAGAAGGCTAGGTTTGCTGTGGGATGCCTGGATCACTAAGGGAGCGTGTTTTGTAATTTGGGAAGTAAGATATGGGTGTCTTACTGCAACATGTCAGTCAAGGGTACAGTCTTAGCAGAGTTAGCCAGCTTGTTTATCCAAAAGCAAATACAGCATCAGCGAGACACCAGGAAGAATTCCTGAACACTGTCCTGTCATGTTTTGTTTTCTGTTTAAATTGGTTGTAGGGACACTTTCCCAATTGCTGCTCCAGGCCTGCTGCACTTTCTTTAACAGTCAACGTAATCTTCATCTCACTTGGGTTCAGTTTCAACCCATGCCTGCAGCAGTCCTGGTTCCCTTCAGTGCTGTGCTAGGGAGGGGAAGGGGCACTGGCAGGTGAGGGAGAAGCAGGAGCCTGTGAGCAGGTTAGCCTGGGAAAATCTGAATTCCAGAGCTAGCCTTGCCCAAGCTCTGTGGACAGAAACTTGGAGCTGGAGGGAGAGTGAGCGAGGCAGGAGCATGAGACTAACTTCGCTAATAAAGCATCCAATACAGATGTTTTACTATTTTGATATAATTTGGTATAATACTAATACTAAACTGCATTGGGCTATCAACCATGTCACTGCCATCCCTGTGTCAGCTCTTTGGAAGATGTGGGCTTTTGTCTCCAAGAGTTTAAAAGATAACCCCCTTAGTATTAAATAGGCTGTAAGTAATGCTAATAACTGCTTCCCCACTGTAAATATGATGTACAGACTGTTGAAGCTCAATGTCAGTACTGCAGAGCCCATTGTTTTGCCTCTCTTCTGCTGGATGTTTGTTGTAATTATAGTAAAATCCTACTTTTCCAGGGCCAGGGGGTAGAACATATGTTCCTCTGCATGCCTGGCTTGGCAGCTAGACTCCTCCTGAGTGTTTTTCTATGTGTTTAACATGTTACTTCTGATGGGGTTCTGGTTTAATTTCAACCATAAAAAAATCTGAATTTCTAACACTGGTAGCATTTTCCTTTTCCTGCATTTTATTGTTTGCATGCATTATAGGCATAAATGGAATGAATGGCTAGAGCATGAAATGTAGGGAAAGACCCACAGAAACTTAAATAAATTGAAAGAATAGTCATGACAGGTTCACCTTGTTTAAAAATGCAACTTAGCTTACTCCATCAGTACATCAGTCTCCCTGAGGGCGAATTGGGAGATTGTTTTTCCTTGCCATGTGTAATTGATTGAATAAGTGCAAGGAATCTTGCCAAGAGGGTGGTAGCACAGTTTTCCCAGGCGGGGTGAGATCGGAAGTACTGGCCAGGTGGAGTGGCCAAGTGTTTTCACAGAATAGATTTTATAGGTCAAGTCTTATCTTTCCATCTCCTCCACAGAGATTGATAACATAGAATATTTTTCAGAGCAGCTGTCTCCATCAACATTGTGTATGACTTGTCAACATGTGGTCATAGAGAACATACTGGAAAGTTTTAAATAATGAATTTCCAGTTCTTGCTGAGTTGAAAACGAGCAGGAGGAGGCAGTGTCCAGGCTGCCCACACTTACCCCTCGTTTGGAGGAGGAGGAATTCTCTTTGGCACAGCAAACTGCTGCTCCCTAATCTGTATCACACATGGCTAGCAACTTTGAAAAGGGATGTGTGTGTGGAAAAAATCAGCTATGCCCCTGTGTATTTCTGTAGGCTGAGTGCAGCACCAAAGGAAATGCCCATACTGCCTCTTGCTCTCAAAAATCTGCAAAAAAAGTGTGTCACTCTCATATCAACCACGAAGGAAACTGCAGTTCCTGCAGAAAAAGAGGGTGTTTTCTATTAACTTTGTGCTGATTCTGTTTAGGGAGACAATGGTGTAAATGAGGGCTGTGTTCCTGCAAATCTGCTTTTCAGGGACCCCTTGGAGCACACTGTTTTGGAAAGCATTCCCTGGCCTGACCATTTGCTCTGTCTGTAAGGCTTGTAGGACACTTCCAAGCTGGTTGCAGAAGGTCTGCCTGTTAACCTCCTAGTCTGGAAAGCTGCATGGGTGAAACGATGTCTGAAGAGAAGCCTTCCAAGTCCCCAGGCCAGGCCAAGTTATACTTAACATTGCTGTTGCCACAAGAGCAGCAGATGTTTGCACAGCAGACAAACAACGTTGATGATAAAGCAAATTGACCTTTTTTGGAACAAGCTATTTGGAGCACATTCCTAGGGCAATTCTTTTTTTTGAGGGGGGGGTGTCTATCTTTCTTCCAAAAGCTGCTTGGCTCTACATTTACATCTCTTCTAGAGGTGATAAAAAAGTTACAGAGGAGAGAGGTTTTACAAACTTTTCCACTAATGCTGATGCTACAAATCATTTAACCTACTCCAAACCTATTTTTGTCATCTTTATTTTACTGAAGTAGTTATAGTGATGTTTATTTTTCCGGAGTCCCTATGGGAACCCTGGAAGATTTCAGAATGTAATAATTAAAGAATGACAGGCCTTTCCTTGCAATATATAGTGAGGAAGAGCTTTGTGGTTTAAACAGCTATGCTGTTGCTTGTTAGCAAGAAATTTTGCCTTGTACTCTAGCCAGGCCTATAATGGTCAAAAAATGTTGAAGTTGAGAGCTACGTGTTTGTTTTCAGTCAGTTGTTTTTCAAGTTAAAAGGCTCTAATGGCTTGTTTTAATTTGTTCAGTAATATTCATCAGTAGTATTAATATTTGTATTCAGTCACTTAGTGTAGCACAGCTCAGGCTGTCCAAGTAAGGCAGTACATTTTCTTATTACTTTTTCTATAGCAAGACCATTCTTTTAAGGAATAAAAGATTACTGAAAGTTTAGGGAATCTCTGTGAACTTGAGTAATATACTTCTGTTTAAATTGCATTTTAGCAGTACTTAAAATATAGTATTAAACCTGTATTTTAATTTCACAGTTCAATATTTCGAATAAAATTATTATAAATGCTAAGCAAAAGTAGCACTACAGTGAAAATCTCAGTGTTATATGGCTGCATCTGTGTTATTTGGACCTAACACTGGGTTTTTTTAATCATAAGCTGATGTTCTTGTAGTTGGAACAGATGTAATTCTTGGGAGAGAATTGATTCATCGTGTCTGATAAATTTCAGAAAAAAGAGACCAGGTTCAGACTTTGGAACCACTGAGATTTTTAAAGGGTGTAATTTATTGTACCACAAACATTAGTAGAGCTGTGCTGTAAACAAATCCCTGCGTTTTTGTATCATTGTTGTTCACATGTGGTTTCGAAAGCGACTTTAAGGACTAGGATGAAAACGTTTTCTGGGGGTTTTTAAGTATCAAAACTATAGGTAGCTTGTGTCTTGACTCAATTTGTAAGATTGCTTTGCTGAACAGAAGTCAGTACGCTTTTGGACAAGGATGCTGTAGTGCCTTGAAGGGCAGCATGATTAGTATTAAAGTTCAAAATTGAATTACAGGGTTTTAGTAGAATTATTTCATAACATTAGAAAGAGAAAATACTGAATTCTAGGAGAACTCAAATTTGGTTTCTTACATGTGTCCAGGTCTATTTAACTTGGTTCTTACTTAGGGTCATTTGCTTTTAGAGCTTTTGAAAACAGTTCCCCATTTCTGTTTAGAAATGTTATTCTGAACAAATTGTTCTGCAATACGATGCCTGTTACAGCTCTTCCCTGCAAATAAAGCTGCTCTGATTCCATCAGCCTCTCTAGAGACAGAAATGGACATAGATGGGCCCCTGTACCCTGAAAGCATAAGCTAATAAGGTTTTTATAGGCCTTGTAAAATGGTGACTTTACAATGTGCTTTTTTGGGGTTTTTGTGATTCAGGAATGTGATGGTTAGTGCCTTGTCTGTTACAAAAATACTGTCTCCTTTTCATAGATGTGAAACTGGGAGAAGTATCTCGAGTTGCTTGTTTGGGATCATTGAGCTAGACTGCCTTCAAGCCAGAAATTGAATTTGTGTTTCTGAGACCCATCCCAGTCCCCATATTTACTGAAGTGTCTGTTTTAGTAATAGGATTTCATTTGTGTGAAGTATTGAACATGCCTTTAAAACAATAATTTTATAAAGAACTCCTTTTCCTGCTAAATTGCTTCAAGTTCTTTTTTTTTTTCTTTTTTTTTTACCGAGGGTTGTGCTATGTATGTTTCGAAGTAAAATTATCAATAACTTGGATGTTTTGTATGCATTCAGAGAGAACATATTAATGAACCAGGACTGGTTAATTGTAGTGCTAAATGGGGCTGAAAGAGAGGAGTACTGCTCCTGAGACTTTTACTGCAAACAATGCTGGGGTTTTACCTGTCTGGAATACAATACATTATTTTTCTTACTGCTTTCAAATATATTAAAAAAAGGGGGGGAAAAGAAGAGGAAAATGAAGCTTAACTTGAAAATACATTATTTTTTTCACTGAATGTGTTGATAATGTCTGGAGTGCAACTGCTCTTCGTTTCAAAAGGCAAGAATTGGCTGTGAAGTGTTCCCTATGTTGAAGAAGTAGTTTTCAAAAACATTGCATAATACATTGTGTAGACCAATATTACCCTTCCACTTACCATTCATCACCAGTTTAATTTTTCATTGAATCCAATATTGTTTGGCTGATGGGCAAATAACTAAGTATCGTCCGAAGTGAACTCGTTACATTATACTTTGCTTTTGCAACCAGAGTTATATAGCACAAATGCAGTGACGTTCTGAACTCAAAAGTCTGTGGAAAAATATAGACAGCTTGACTCTGTTTTTTTTTTTTAAATTAAAAGAAGGCAAAAGCAGGTTTACAAAATAAACCTTTTTCTCATAGCAGTTTTGACTTAGTTCTTACTTCATTATTTCTAGCTTTAAACTTAATTGTATTCCTTTAGGATATGCAGGTATATAAGCAAAATGATCCCTTGTTTTTAGGCCTCTGATTGCATCTCTTTTGTGTTACTGTTACCTTGATTTTTGTTTTTTGTGTGGGTTTTTTGGATTTTTTCAAATTATTTTTTTTCCCTTTGTTTCAGCCAAACCTTTTACATCTAAAGTGAAACAGATGCGATTACATAAAGAAGATTTTGAGATTCTGAAGGTGATTGGTCGAGGAGCCTTTGGAGAGGTATGTATGAGAAGGAGGTGGAAGGGTTTGGATAGTTCTCTTGCAAACCTGCAGCACTGAGGAGAAACAGTTAATAACAATATACTGATACACACGTTTTTATGCTATGTAGCCGTAATGGATATTATAGGCCCACCCAATGTTTGATACAAATACATCTTGTTTTATACATTCTTTGACAGCTCTTTTTAAGTCATGTGAATTTTGAGAGCAGGCAGGCTCACATAGATTAAGAGACCATGTTTCAGCTGTCTGAGGATAAATCATTTGCTTGGCTAATTCTTTCCAGTCAGGAGGTAGAGGCCAGTGTGTAACTGATGGTATAGAGATCTAATAATTGCTAATTTTCCTAATAACTATATAGCCTGATAGTTTTCAGCAGCTTAAATAGCTAAATATTGGCGCTGACATTCCAACAACAAAGAGAAATCTCTCTTTTCCTGTCATTTAGTTTCCTATTTTAATGAACATTAGAATATTTTTCCTGTATTTCTTTTAAGAACTTCAGCAGATACTATTTTTGTTTCCAGTAGTCACCTACTATCAAACCATACAATTTTCTGCTGCTTCTGATTAAGCCCTAGTTTGAAGTTGCCAGACAAGTCTGATCAGTACATCAAGGAAACTTTAAAATGTTAGCTTTCTGCCCCATTTTTCTTAATTCTTTTGGGTGCACGAGCTTTGTTTTTCATGCAGTACGATGTAGGAAGAGCAATCTAATGTACAACAGTGCCTTGAGTTTTTCATAGTCAAATGTACTGCAGCTGCGGGTACTGTGTAAAGCTTCTGCAGGAGGTACTCCATACTGCCCGAAAATACACTAAGAAAAATGATTTTTTGATCCAAAAAATCTTTGGAAATGGAAATTCCTTTGATAGGAGAGGATTTCTGGAGGCTCTGGCATGTGACAGAGAAGAGTTGTTCTCAGGTTCGCTTGCATGCTTGCATCTTTAGTGAAAAACCAGTCTTTGCTAGTCTGTGATTATAGAAGAGCAGACTCCTGTAGGTAGTAAGGAAGAGGAATTTTTGCTGTAGTGTGTGCCACTACATACTCTGATCCCTATGTGCAAATGTAGTCATTGGGCAGCTGTAAAAATAACAAAAAAAGTAGTATTTATTTATCACTGCTTTATCACTCTTGGTTTTGCTCCATCTGGAATAAAGCTTTTTTATAAAGGAGACTGGTGGCTGAAGTTACACGTGGGTAATTTATCTCTAGTCTAAACCTCTGCCACAGAGAATGTTGCAATCTTTATTTTGATGTAAACACTTCTGCTTAAGAAGATTAGCCTTGGTCAGTGCTACCATAGGAGTTGCAGCTGAGTTCATGTACAGATTGTGTTAAATATAAGAAAAATCTCTTATGTTGGTGCCTTCTTGTGAGGAGGATCATACATGAAACCTGCCTTATATTGTGTTTTTAAGAAAAGTCATTTTTGTCTGCTAAATCAGCATCAAACTCCACAGCGGCTAAACCGCAAAGAAACTGTAGTCCTTTCTCAGGAAGTTCTTTGTGGTGAATCATCCCATGAACAGAGAGAATGTAACTTTCCCCGTCCTCTTCTAGGGACAGTCTGTGTAATTGGTTAGTTCTTCTCTTCTAGGAACAGTGTTTCTTTCTAATTCCTTATCTGAGGAAGATAGCACGAGTCTATTAATTGTCAAAATCTTCAGTAAGGGGAAAACTGAAGTTCTTTCAGTGAAGATGTTTGGGTTTTTATGTTCTTAAAGTAGGACTTAATAAATATTCAGAAGGATATATGTCTTGCTAGTTTAGCAAAGGCAAGTTCTGCACAGACATTTGTCTAAGAAAATAAGTTCTATATGAAATTGCTAATTTTCCTGTAAAATAACCAGTAAATATCTGAGCAAGATTGAAAAAAGGACCACCAAATTTTACTGCTACTTAAACGACAAAAAACTATATAAATATTAAATTGCACAATACTTGTATTTCCTGAGACAGATTAAGAAATCTGAAAGAATGCATTTTCTTTCCAGCAAACTATAAATGAGACCAAGGTTGCTCTAGGTTACTGGGAGGGGTAATTTTTGTCTCCTGAATCAACATAATTCTGAAATTCTCTAGACTACAAAGTTAGTTCAAGTTTTCTTTGGCACAGTCTCAGACTTGTTCTTATTTTGATTTTACACTACTCAATTTCTTCAATTTGCATAGTCAAGAAATATTTCTCTTTTTGTTTTTACAAGTTTAATGCAGAGAAAAAGTAGTTTAAACTAGTTGCTACTTATAACTGTAAGAGTTCATTGTTCTAGTTTTGTTTTTCTCCTTACCCTTTTTTCTGCCTTCTGAGAATGCTTCCTTTTTGTCAAATCATTCACATGCCCCTTCCCTCTGCCTGCATACATTTACTTATTTACGATTATGTGTAAGAGTGCTGTCTTTAGAAAACACAGATGTTTTGCTTGGGGGAGGAGCAGGATTATCATGGTAAAATTAATAATGTGGGCTTCAAGTGTTTCTTTGTGCTGGCTTTGAGCAGCAGGGTTTGAAAAGCCTAACTCAAAACAAAAAGACTTTAAACTTGGGAGCTGAAAAATGCTTCTAGGAAAGGTGAAGCAACTGGGCAACAGCTCTTAGTGGTGTCCCTCAGCAGTATAAAAATGCAGCTTAGTGAAAGTTCTATCTAATACCAGAATTTTCAGTTTATTCTATTATAGCTTTGAAAAAAAAAATCTGTGCATGCTTATACTAGCAAGTACTAGGTTGTTATGTTGTTGATATTTTGGAGATGATGAATTTTGTAGCTTAAGAATGAGCTAGTTACTCCTAATTTTTGTCATACAGTTATGAACAGTAACATTCTTTCTTGTCTGCTTGTTCTTGCTGGAGAAGAAAACCAATGGTGAATCTTCTTTTCTACTTTTATTGTTGTTCTTTTTTGTTTTCTCTTTATTTCAACTTTAATAGCTTCTGTTCTTGTTTTTTTTTTCTGTATAAGGCTATTGCTTTTTAAGAAAAGGGAAAGTGCAGATAAATACCATAGAGACAAATAGCCAAGCTTGGGACAGAAGGTGTCTGACAGCATGCCAAGCTAGACTGCTGTTTGTGGGGAATATGGAAAATGGTTGGAAGACTGGGAAAAAAACTTCATATCTGACTAAACCCAAGATGTTTACATCAGCACATACCAATCTTTTTTTTTTTGGGCTGCTCACAGGAAAGTAAAATTTAAAAAAAAAAAGCCCTACCTTTAAAAAGTCAGATTTTTTAAGAAGTTCCAGTAGCAAGACACTTCAGGATCACTAGGACAGGAATGATAACTCTTTCTTCGATCTTGACAGCTTCGCTGGGGAAAGGAAAAGATCAAAACAAAACTTGTATTTGTGCCTTTGTGTAGGTAGTAAATAGTCAGTATATATAAACACTGTCTGGGTTTGAAATCATGATTTAGAATTTTTTTTGTTACAATTAGAAATTACATCAGTCTGTTCATAGCTGAAGTGTCGGGTTTTACTTTCACCGTCTTGGAATAAGCATTTTAGAATTTACGTTCATAAAGCACTGAGGCACCCCCAAAAATATGCTGTGATTGCAGAAAGATGATGGTGATGTCTGTAATCTTTTGTGCGTGGTGGTTATTGATATGGAATAACATTAATGGCTTTCACAGACTAAAAGCTTCAGACTAATTGTAAACACAGCTGGTAAACATGAGTCTATTTTTCTTCTTTAGTCGCTCTTCAATGCTGTTACACATTTGCAGAAGATACCAAGCCCTCGTTCAGGCCACAGAAGGCCTGTGTTCCAAATCTTCACCAAAGGCAGTGCTGTAGCTCCTGCAGTTGCGTCTAAGTGGATGCTGAATAGGAGACTGGAAATTGAGGCAGTTGTGCAGTCTTGCTGTGTGTCTTTCAATAACCAAATCCTTTGCAGAATAACACAGCCTTGCACTGATCATGCTACAGGCAAGAAATAAAATCCTGAAATTGGCCTTGAAATACTTGTATTGTCTTATGCGTCTGGCTGCCTGTACTCCAGTGGTTAATGGTGGGGAAAAACTTCCTTTCCATGCTGGGCAGCAGGGAGCTACTCAGCTTTAGGAGCAGCAGCCTTCTAATTTTTCCCTGCAAGAGTCCCAAAACCCTTAAAGGTCTTTGGGGCCCAACTACATTGTAGCTTCGTACTGCAGGCTGTATCACCGGAGGTGTCCCTGTCATCCAAGTTATATAGGATACAGTTTGAATACTGACTAGGTGCAATGTTAAGGCTTTCTCCTCCTGCCATTTCTCATTAGAAATTGATACAGATAATGGCTTACCAGAGCTCCCAAGATTTAGCTAGTAAAGCAAAAGAATAATCAGGATTGAATCCACACCCTGGGCTATGTATCACTGCAGAGGATTCATCTTTCCCTCAAAAAAAATTTAGTTCTCAGTCTTGGATTACCATACACAGCAAAGCAAACATTCTTTATGAATTAAAGTTATTATATCATAGGCTAAAGTAACAATCCATTTTTGTTTTACAAATCTGAAAGTTTCTTAATGGATTCTGAATCTGAACTTGAACCTTATGAGAGGTAACCTTTAAAAATTTCAGTCCATAAACTAGTTTAAACAAATAAGTGTAGTCCCTTTCTGTCTTATCTCCTCTATCTCCCCACCACTCCCTCCCCCTGCAACCCCAGAAGGCAGCAGTGTCAAGAGCAGGGCTGATAATGCACAGATGGGAAGTGACAGCTGCTTGGTCTGTGAATCTATGGCTAGGCAAGAGCTACGCTGTGAGATACACGTTGGTTTAGACATCAGACTATTGCAATCCTTCAACCTGTGCTTTTGCCTCGTTTGTGAAGCTGCTGTAGCTGATGACACATTTGAAGATGGTTGAAAGGGGTTTGCATGACACTTTCTTCAAACTGTCTGATCTTGTATTTTCTTTTCAGTTATCAACTGTCTTCACACATTGCTGGTTTCCTTTCACCTCTTTCATAATCAGTAATGTAGGATTCAACCTTCGTATTTTTTTTGTCACTGGCCTGCAGGATGAAGATGATGATAATCTGTGTGACAGCATGTTGGTTTGTAACCAGATGCACACAGAAATAAACTTTTATCTGCTTTAGTTTTAGGATTCCTTTGAAAGGGAAGAGGCGGAACAGGATAGCTGGAGAATGGTTGTTAAAATGTAGTGATTATTGAACTTTTCTATAGTTGGGATGATAATGCTGGTCTAGTTCTGATCAGCAGCTTTGAGTTTATGGCACTTTCATACCCATTTTGTTAAGACACTGAGCTTTCCATACCCAGGGAAGCCTGAACTGTGAAAACATGTTTGTGTAAACTTCTTCCCTCCCTCTTTCCTAAAAATATTCTATGTTAGCTTATATTATAGCTAAACAAAACTAATATTCTCAGAAAAGGATGGTGTCAGTGAACTTCGTTAATTTATTATTACAGAGGCCTATGACATCTAAGGTTTCAGAAGCTATGAGGGGAAGAGGGGCAGCTGGGTAGGCTTGTTTAGTTAAATTTTTCTTCTCTAGAAATTGTGCATTTCATTGTTTCCCTGCTGCTTACAACAGACATGATAAAGAGCTCGTTGAACTTCAGGTGGAAAAATGTGAAGTCGTTCCATCTGAAGAAAATCTAATGCATTTTTTAAAATGAGAATGGAAGTTGTTTTATGGCAAAACCTACAGTTTTATTTGTGACTAAAACCAAAACCACATTGTTTAACTTGATTTAGAATCTGCTACACTGTTACTTTTTCTTGAGGGCTCTGAGATTTAATTATTGGGTATCACTGAAGTGCAGAATATAAACGGTACAGCCAGAAAGAGCTTCATGACGCTGTGGTAGAGCAAGAAGTGTGATGGTCAGAAATGCCAGTTTTCATTAACAGTCACCTAGAAAAAATTACACATAAGGAAAGGAAGTGTGATGGGTAACGAAAGCTTACGATAGACTTGGAATTTTCCTGTGTTATTGAGGTGTTTCTGTCTTGATGGTGTGTTATTGTGTAAAACTGTGTCCAGAACACTTTGGAAAAAACCTCCAAAGCTGCAAGGTTACATAAAAATGAAAACAATATGCATTTTCTTGTTTTAACTTATTTATCTTTCATTTCTCTTTTCCAGGTTGCAGTAGTAAAACTGAAAAATGCGGATAAGGTGTTTGCCATGAAGATACTTAATAAGTGGGAGATGCTGAAGAGAGCTGAAGTAAGATTACAGCAATGTTTTCCATGATTGTGTCCCCTCTTACTCTGCTGCATTGTCATTGCTCCGTCCACAAGTCTCCATGTTTATTAGAGGGATCGAGGAAGTGCTTCACTATTTACTGACAGTTTAAAGATTAATATTAAATAAGCTTAAAGCAATTCATCAGAAGGGTTTAAATGGCCTGGAATCTTGACTTCTGTGGGGCTTAATGTTTTTGACATTAGGCCTTTTCTGTAATTGCCCAAGAATTACCAACTACACAAGTGATCTTTTAATGCATTTGTTCCAGTTGGGAATGTAGTCTTTAGCAAGTATTTTGCATGCTGGAAGGTAGTTACTGAGCTATAAGAAGGTAATTGCTGAGCTATAGCTCATCAAGTCTGTTAGTTTATCAGTAGTTAGAACTTAGTAATGGACCACTGAGTAGACTGAAAAGTCAGAAAGATAAAAGTTTCAAACTAATTAGAGTGCATGTTTCCTAAAAATGTTCATCTGCAAAAATATGTGATAAAAAGTTCCTCTTTATAGCTGGAGTCCATTTTGTGTCTGAAAAAGGTGGAACAGCTCTTTTAGCAGCCTTACTTTTGCCTTAGCTACCTACTTTTATTATGCAACTCTGCTCTTCATAAAAGTCCTTGATATATTTCCCCTGGATTCCTTTGAAAGGAAGTTTATAAAATGCAGCCTGCACCTGAATACTTGTGTATTAATTTTAGATGGAACATGTGTCTAGCTCTCTAATTTGCTTTGAAATTCTTCATCTATGCATACTAAAAATACACATAAATATCTAATTTTTATCTGAGCCCTCAACTTTGCTGCTCTCAGGCTGACTTGCTGTTCAACTGCTTCCAAGTTTATTCTGATTTCCGCATTTATGTTTTAATTACATCTTGGTAGGAAGTGAGATCAATGGGAAACCATCACACTTTAAAAAAAAATGTATTCAGGCAAATTAAAGGCAATTTCTGATGTCTGCACATCCTGTCTCTTTTAATGAAAATGTTATCATATTTAGAATTATAAATGGCTTACAGATTGTGGTTAGATGTGCACAGTGTGTTTCCTTTTTATCCAGAAATTATTCAGATACTGAGCAATCTGGCAGTAGTCTTGATACAGAGGTATTTCTCTCCAACACAAATGTCGTTACTGTAAGTTTTATTATTTCAGTGGAAAAGAAAAGACCAGGGATAAAGCTTCACTCTATTTTAAAATGTACCCTTTTAAAGTGAGTTTGAAAATTGTTTCTTTTCATTAACATGCAGTTATAAATAGGTTTCAAAATTTTTTCTCTATGCAAGGTATTAAAAATATTCTTCCCATGGGTCCAGCTGAATTTCTCAAAGTCTGAACTGTTAGCCTAAAAAGAATTACAGCTATGTTTTTCCATGTATTTGTAACCCATGGGTATATAGTGGAAAGAACTGTCTGGAGTGAAAATGCATTATAAAGCGTGACCTTTAGCAACTGTAACCTGCCATTTTTAGACATTCATGAATTCTCTTCTTACTACTGATGGAGAAGATGACCCATTTTGTCTCCATTAGCAGTGTACGACTCTGATACTGAGATACACAGGAAAATCATGCAGTCCAAAAACAGAAGACAAGTATTTAGATAGATCTGTATGTTCATATACCCCTGTATCAACAGTGTGGGAAGTGGGAGTCATTTGTAAAAGGAAAAAGAGAGGATGTACTCAAAAGAGGCTTGAGAATGCTAGATTAAGGTTGATGACTGCAAGCTCTGAGAGCAAAAACTTTGTGATGATAAAATTATACAGGTTGCAAAGTCAATGTTCTTTTTTGTATAATACAGATCATAAATTTTCCAAATACTTGCCACTGTTGAGATGGGATGTAGAACTGGGAACATTACTGATACAAGGAGTACCTGAAAGTGTGTGACATCTTGCTGTTAGACTCCCAGACCTGTTATCCTGAGCGTTGACAGTCACTTAGAGTTACATTAGAGTTACTTGGAGTGTGCTGCACTGGTGCCAGATGGGGCTCAGGAGAGACCAGGACAAACATTGTGCAGCATGGAAGCAGTCAGCACCCCCAGCAGGTGCTGACTCTGAGCTGTGAGAGCATGAGCACCCAACAGCAGAGCAGGTCAAGTTCTTTGCTGATTGAAGGCCACGTACAATACAGAGAGATACAACCACAGCACTGGGTTGGCTTTGCCGTCACAGAGTTGGGTCAGATGACCTCTGGAGGCCTCTGCCAGCAGTTCAAGGAGACTGCCTAGGGAAGATGAAATGTAATGCTGGAATAATGGAAGGCACAAAAACAGGCTTCGTTTTTAAAGAGCCTGGTTGAGCGATGTAATAGTAATTAAAAGAACCACTGCTACTATCTCTTTTTGTTGTTGTTGGAGTTTCGGGTTTTTTTTACCACTTCAACTCTGGCTGTTGCTGTCTCAGCTGTGATCTACTGTGATAGTAGCTGTTGCTTCAGTTCTAGGCATGCTGCCCAGAGGTGGGTGTCTGGAGTGCTCAAGGAATGCACAGTCTTTTGTCAAATCATGGCAAAAACAAGTGGAATTATATAAACTCTCTAGTAACTAATGCTATGAATTGTGTCATAACAAGTAGAGAAACTACCTGTTACTTACCCTTGTGAAAGCGAAAGTTAATAGGTATTTCTCTCTGAAATATGACAAGAGTTTACAAACAAGGAAGGAAAAAAATGAAGCTGAAGCATGGAACAGCTTTTCTTCCTTCTGAAGATGATCCATGCTCATTCTCCTTCCAAGTCTATTTTTCATTCAATAACCTTTGAAGGTATTTGTTTTAAGTATGTCTTGCTATTTTCTCAAATTTCACTGATTTATCTCCTGCATTGTGCAATGATTGAAGTATGTTGTCTTAATTTTTCCCCATCTGCATAGTTTTTACTCACTGTATTCACCAAAAAAAAAAAACGACTTGTGATGGTTCATTTGCTTGGAGGAGGAAGTTACTTGCTGCATGTATTCTTGTGCATATCTCAATCTCAAATGATACTTCACTTTTCATTCTTCACTTTCTAAATCTCACAGCCATCAAAAGCCATGCCAGAGTTGTGCTATTTTCCTATTGGATTTGGAAATCAAACTGGAAAAATAAAAAGCAGAGGTCTGAATTTCTTTTAAACTTAGCTGTCGGAAAGATGGAAGAGAGAGCAGGGTTCAAAATGATGAAACATCCTTGTGAAGAGCAGAGTGTGCTGGAATAAAACATGGTCTGTGTTTTTCTCAAGCTCTCCATCTGCCTTCTAAATAAAGCCTGTACAATATTATTCTTTCCTTTACACTATCTTTTAGATCTTTTTTTTCTGAACAGAATTGTATGTTGGCTTTGTTATTTGGTACCTTTTGTTTTCTTGTGATATTCACTTGAGATCCCACGCCCTTCAAGATGTTTATAGGGTTTCTTTGGTACAGTTTCTTTTTGGCTTTTCATCTGTTTGGTCATTTTTGTCTGTCATTCTGCAGAGTTGTTTCTGCTGAGGTATTTTTTTCATACTCAGGGCAGGTTGCAAGACCTTCATTGGATTAAAAGCCTTGCTGCTTTGCACTTGATTATTTTCTTCACATTTTATCTTCTTTTGTTTGATACAAACCTGTGTTCCACAATTAAAACATTTGTTGGCAGTTCTTGTTCCTCCTCTGTTCCACTTGATATGAAGGCACCTCCTGCCTCCTGTTTTTCTTTCCAGTGTATTGAGGGGAAACCTCTTGGGATGTCTGATCAGCAGCTTATATCTGGCAAGAGCAATATTCACTTCTCCCTGCTTTTCCTGAGCAAGAGGTGTGGAGAAAGTGGCTAATGATTAACAAGTGATGACTACATGGAGTTATTGGCAGCCTGTTTCAAATGAAGAGAACCTTATGTGAAAACTCAAGTGTAAAACTAGGCTAACAGCATGATGAGATAAAGCAACACAAGACTCCAGATTCCAGCTCTCTGCCTGCTAGTACAGTTAAAATTATCTAATGCCATTATTGATTTTCTTAATCATACATTGCTATTGTGTCATTATCGATACATCAAGATTTTGACATTTTAGACAATTTAGCTTATTTATTCCTTTGCCTCATTTAACAGTACAGAAAAGTTCAACTGTTTAAATTTGAAGAAGGTGGCCTCTTCTCATATCTTTTTTTTTTTTAGATTTTGTCATGTTTGGATAGTGTGATAAATGACTTTTTAACTGAGAGGCAGTTTTGAATTTTTTTCCCCCAAATATGATGTCAAAACACAATCAACTTGCTAAAGGTTTTTCTTTACTTATTTTGCCTGAAGCCTATAATTATTTTTCTCCCCTTCAGACAGCCTGTTTTCGAGAAGAGAGAGATGTGTTAGTGAATGGAGATAACCAGTGGATCACAACGTTACATTATGCATTCCAGGATGAAAACTATTTAGTGAGTGTTGCTTTTATATACATATACATATATATATATATATATATATATCTGTGTGGAAATGCAGAGTCTTGGTTGTGGTTTGGGACAGAAAAGTAGTTTATTTTTTAGTTTTGTGTTCTGGACCATACAGACCGTGTGAGTATCTGTGATTTTTCCATAAAATTCTGAAGAGTGGAGACTGGTCAGAAACTTTGAAAGTTTTCCTATAAATACCTCTGGAAGGGAGGTTTGTTTTCTAAACCACTTCGCATTTGTTGACAAACCTTGGTCTATCTGCAGATTCTTTCTTACAATTTGTCATTCCAGTTTAATTGGATTCATAAAATTAAAAGTACACTTACTAACATAGATTTTCTATTTTACTTTAATTTTTTATGATTAGCCATGCTGATTACTGTTCTACAGAGAGAAATTGGGAGTAGCCCTGTTTTGAAACAACTTACTATTTTGAGGACTTAAGCTCATTAAGCTGTCACAAAACAATAAAACATTATTACAGCATGGAAGAGTGACGCTAAATGCTCATAAATAAGAGTTGGAAGCTGTAGTTGTAGATTAAAGTGTCTCTTTTATGTTATTTAATTTTTGAATATTTTGAATGACTCGCAAAAAGAAACTAATATGAGGAAAAGTGGCCAATTTTCTATGAAATCTTTCCCACTTCAAAAATGTTTTGATTGTGATACAGTGTCAGTAATATTTATGCCTGAAAAAGTAAACAACTACTCATTGATGGCTTTCGATTATTTGGGGTTTATTGCTCTGTGTTTTGGGTTCTCTATCATGATCAATTCTAATAATTTTTAAAAGATCTACTATACAGCCATGTTAATTAATTTTTTCCTCCCAGTCTGTCCAGTACAAAAGTACTATACATGGAACTCTTGCAGACTTGCAGTGTTTTTTGCCATTATATTGCCCTTTCTTTTGTCAGTTCAGATGCCTGGGGATCCATGGATTTTGGTAGATTTGTTTAGAAACTGGGCTCTGCATTTGTAAATCTAATGGTTGGTGTAAATATCTCCCAGCCAGCTTCCTGCTTTGTAAATGTGGACAGTAAAAATAATCTCATGTTTTGTGTAATTCCGATCTTATCATTAACAACATTTCAAGGAAAATATTATATATTCCAGAGCAGCCTGCTAGAATTTGCTTTATTCTTGCCAGTTTCCTTGTTTTCACTAAGTGCAGAGCAGGTTCTGTTCTTCATCTTTGATAGTATGCTGACAGGAGCTAGTTTTGCAGCCTGCTGGGCAAAATATCAGTAATACTGGGAGTTTGTATCATCACTAGTTCTCCATATGCTTTTTATTGAAATCATGTGTAACACAAGTGGCCTTTTAAAAAAACCTGTGTAGATTGAGCAGTAGATGTGGTTGTGCTGTGACTGTTGCTTTCCTAGAGATGGACCTCAACAAACTGGAGAGAGTGAAATCTCATGTATTTCAACAAAGGGAAAGGCAGTGCCCTGCACCTGGGGTGGAATAGAAGAAACCCAGGACATGCTGGGGGCCGGGTGATTGGAAAGCAGCTTTACTTGAGGTCCTGGAGGGTAACAAGCTTAACCAAGGCATCACATGAGCCAGCAATGCACTCTCGCAGTAAAATAGGCCAGGAGTATTCTGGGCTGCAAGGAAGAGTGTTGCCAGCAGGTCAGGGGAGGTCCTTGCTCTCTGCTCAGCCCTGCCCCAGCTGCACCTGAAGTGCTGTGTCCAGGTCTGAGCTCCCCCGGGCAAAAGAGAGATAGAATTACTGGAGCAAGTCCATTGCAATGCCAGAAAGATGATTGAGATACTGGCTCATCCTTCCTGGACAGAGAGCTGGGATTCTTCATCCCAAATAAATGTAGGGTGGAGAGGGGGGTTGTCATCAATTTGTACAAACACCCAATAGAGGGAATCAAGACAAGGGAGCCAGATTCCTCTTGGTGGTGCCTGGGGAGAAGGCAGGAGCCAGCAGACACAACCTGAAATACGTAGAGTTTCGTCAGAAAACAAGAAAACCCTTCTTTATTGGGAGATACTCAAACCCCAGCTGGAGATAGCCATCATCAGCCTTTTCTAGCTGACCCTAGTTGAGCAGATGAGTTTTGAAAAGTTCCCTTCTATGAAATGAATCCATGATTTAGGATTAAATGCTTGTGTTAAGCTTCCACTACTTACTAGAATTTAGAGTTCTTAAATCTATGCTTTTTCTTTCTCTTGGGAAGATGGTGCTGTTGTACAGTAGTATTTTGAGAAGTATTTGAGACTTGGATAGATCTAGATGATTGTGTACATTTAGAAAGTATTTTTAAAGCTTTAAAAAACCCATATTTTTTATAAGGACATGGATACTTGACAGAATTTTTTAAAGTAAAATTGAGTTTTTAGATTTAACTGTTGTTCCTACACATGTATTTAACTTCATTTGCACAGCTTAATACCTGAGTTACAGTTTAAGTGTTGGCTTACTCAAGGAGTTGAAGGCTTCTGTGTTGTAAGGCTATTATGTTGCTCTTGCAAATATAGGAGAAGGTCCAGAATCCTGTGTTTTAAGAGCCAAAATTCCACTATTTTGCTGTATCCAGTAGCTGAGTTGCAGAGGTTTTAAAAGTGCTGATGAATGAGTGCAGAGATCCTACATCAGTTGGGAGAATCTGAAGAGCTTTTTTTTTTTTCAATATACTTTCAAAACAATGAATTCAGCTCTTGGAGATGTCTGTACAATGCATCTCTTAATAATCAATATCTGAAGTTCCAAAGGCTCAATGCATTTTCTAAAACTGTAAAACACAAGAAAATAATACAATCAATCTTGTTCCAGAAGGAGTGTAAGAGCACCACTGAATAGAAGATACTCATCTTCTCTAAAGATTGCAAGCATAATTTAAGAAACTTATTATTCCTGTCACAAAGCAACAGATGAAAATTTGACTATCAGCACATTTAAAATCTTGTGGAAATGCCTTTTGTGCTTTCTTATGCACTTGGAATCAATGAGGATGCCCATGTTATTCTGTATCAAGCTGTTAAAATCTTTGTTCATCACCTTTATTGTTATGGAAAATATGAGGGAAAAGAAACAGATGTAAGATTTTTGCCTGCCCCTAGTCTTCCACAGATCTGCCATAATTTTGCTGATTTTTTTCTTTAGTATTTTAGTGTATTTTTCTGAAAATGGGAAAGGCAAGCATGTTAGGGGAACTAATATGGGTAGTCCCTTTAGGTTGTGCTTTCAGAATTTTAGAGAAACAAATTGAGGTATACATTATTACATTTTCAATTTTTTTTTATTATTTATAGTCTTCTTAAGAATCACAGCTTCAAATGCAGATAGGCTGTCTTCCGGAAAACAGACTGGAGCTCTAAGCAAGAACTTTCAGGTAGTCTAGTGGAAATTTATTCTCAGGGACATGATTTGATTCTTGAGGCTGTCCTGTGGAGGGCCAGGAGCTGGACTTTGGTGATCCTTGTGGGTCCCTTCCAGCTCAGGATAGTCTATGATTCTAATTAACTTGTCCATAATGATGTTTGAAAGTAATGTCTTAGCTGCGCATGTTAAATTAGAATGTTTATAATTAGTTTGTTAGCTATAATTAGTTTGATTTTTTTTTTCTTTCCCCCATTTGCCCTTTTGGGCGCTGTTTCATAATTAAAAACTAACTAAACTAAGCTAAAATACATTAATCCTGAGTTTCACACTTAAGTTTCACTTTTTCCAGGCATTTTAACTATGTAGCTAAAAGAACTGGCATTTTATTCTGTAAATATAGTAAAATGCAGTAAGGCTCTGATTTCTTTAAAAAGTCTTTGCATCCACTTTTATGGCTAGCAAGTTTTATGTTCCATTAATACATAAGAAATCAATATTTTTCTCCATTCTTTCAATTAGAGAAGGTGACATGTTGTATTTTATGTTGCCAGGTCCTGTATCATGTGTAATGTCAACAATTTCTGGAATTATGCTGTGGGTCGCTGGAAGTCTCTCAGAATTTGCCTTAATCTGAATAGTGTAAAAACTTTACTCTCCAGAGTAATTAATTTAATGGGAAAAGAAGATGGTAGGAAAAAAAGGGAAGGGAAAGCCTTGGAAATTAGGGCAATGTAAATGAGATTACAGATTAACACACTTGTTTCATTTTTATATGTCTGTACGCCAATCCTTTACTCCTTTAGCATTTTAACAAAAGGCATTGTTTTCATAAGGGAATCCAGAGGATCTAAGTATTTCATGTTTGGTGATGGGACTGTGGATGAAGTTGATACTATTTTGTCATGAGGCTTACTGTATTTGGGGAGGTATAAATATGAAAAATATTCAAGTAGGCTAAATGTTGAACTGCAGCTGAACTGACTACTGTTTTCAGAGCACCTAAGCATTTTGGTTAGTATTTTGATGTCTATAATAATTTTTGCAGTGAAATAATTTTTATGCTTCAAAGGGTATTTAGTCTTTTATTCACTCAATAAATTGTGATTTTTTCCCCCCTCACTCTGTTCTCTTATCGTTCCGACTCCATAGTACCTGGTTATGGATTACTATGTTGGAGGAGACCTGCTTACATTGCTCAGCAAGTTTGAGGACAGACTCCCTGAGGATATGGCTCGTTTTTATTTGGCTGAAATGGTGATAGCCATTGATTCAGTTCATCAGTTGCATTATGTTCACAGGTAAGTCATTAGAGCTCCAAATTCCTGTTGGATGGAGTAAAACTAGTTCCTTTCAGAAGATTTTAAGTTGGTGACAAGTGCTTGCTGTGATAGTTAGTGTGATAGAGCCAATCTCTCTGTATATTGTGGTTATTAGAGCTGTTGCTAAACTTGTGCATATGGTCAGAGGCATGAATGAACCTCCCAGATGCATCTCATGAACCTTGCACACTGCTGTGTTTGAGAGTTAATGATCCATGATTTATAAAAGCAAAACTAGAAACCTGTTTGTGAAATGTGATCAACTTTGAACAGGTTTAGTGGAAGGTCAAATTCTGTTTCTTCATTAATCTGTTTGATTTATACTGAAGCTGAAAACACATCACTGTCCGCTTTGAATTTTTTTTGGCATTTTCTGTTGGACTTAAGGATATCATCTTTAAAATAAAGTGAGGGTAGCTAAATGCATGGAAGTACTTAAATTGTGGTACTTATCTTTACCTTGCTGTCTATGTATGTTCATATATATATATATTTTTAAAACTGTGTTCACAGGAAAATATTAAATCATTTGTGTCTAGCTTTTTTGGAGACCATGATTGATTTTTCCACAAAACTAACATTATCTCTTCTTTGATGTATCATTCTCTCCTGAACTCCATGGTAATTCTTGTATGCAGAGAAAAAGGTTACTTACAAGTGGCAGAATCTTCAGACGCACTCAACAGATGTACTTGACTCTGACAGAAGTCAGGAGGAAAACTCCCTGTTCTTTAGGCTGAATCATTAAGTTGGCAGAATGAGCTTGTTTGATACATCCATCTATTGCCCTTAATTAGAGTTTGTACTAACCATGCCTCCTTTTACTGTTCCCACTTGGCTACTTCACTGAAAAAAGATGTGTGTGAGGAGGGAGGGGGGGGGTTAGGGGATCTTTTTTGTCCAAGAGGTGTATTGTGGTTGGTTTTGGTGTGTTACTGGGTTGTGTTTTATTTCATTTGCGATTCTGGCTTCTCATGAGAGAGCCGTAGGTGTGGTGGTGCTAAACTGCAAATCACTCCTCTGGAATATATTGAAGTCTGCTAGTTTTGCTGAAGAATTGTGCTAGAGAGAGCTTTATTTTCTTATGGAAAAACACAGAGTATTTTCCTTGATTATTGTAGATTAGAACTGTGTTATTTCTGCCTATTCTTTTGGTTTTTTTGTTTTTTGCTTGGGACCTAATGTAAAGGGTTTTTTTATTCAATTTAATTTGGATCTAATTCTTAAAATGCGATTGTGGGTAAACTGGTGAGACACCATCTACTGTTGCTATGTCTTTTATTCAGTAAATCTGCATATGGAGTAGTAACTCTTTTCAGAAGAACATATTCCTCCTACCTTTTCCTCCAAACAGATCAAAATCTTTGTAATTCAGTACTGGTAGTATGTAATGTGCAACAGATGTGATGTTTCCATCCTCAAACAGTAGTGTCTCCAAGATGAAATAGGTGCTGGTGTAAAATTTGGGATGAAAATAGTAGCATTGCAGTTGAAAACTATATGCTAATTATTATGCTTGCATATTTATGAATGTAAATTTTTAACCAAAAAAAAAAAAAAGCCCCTATTCATTCTCGGTGCTTTGTTGTTTGATATGTGGTGTTGCCAGTGAGGTGTATGTTCATAAAGCTCTAAATGCCATTTTGGCATTTTATCATTAGTGCTGCTGGAATACAATGCGTGTTTATAAAGGCATGTTTGGCAAGATTAAAAATGTAAAGAGCACTTGAGTATATGTTAAATGATCAGCCTTTGAAATGAGACCTGTTTTACTGTTAGTTTTATAAAGATGTTTGCAACTGGTAAAGCAAAAGAAAGGAAAAGAAAACACATCATCTAAATGCCATTAATGCTCTTTTCCTGAAGGCTTAACCATGCTGGCCACATCCTTTCTTGGGAGTGCCTAGCACACAGCAAAGGGTGTAGGAGAGAGAGGAGGAAATAGTGCTAAAAGCTGGATTAATGTAGCAGCTCCAGTAGTGGTATTTCAGATGAATATCAGATGAATAGCCAGTGTGCCAGTGTGCTTCGGGATTTGGTCTGGGTTGTTGCTACTGAACTAGAAACTGTGCTTTAGGCGTGTTTTGGTCAAGGTTCTATTCACACAGTAAGATAGCAGATTGCTTTGTTTTGTTTCCTTTTAGTGCCCCAGTTCTTTCAGGATAGATTTGCACATTAACCATTCATAGTGGTGTGCTTCGATGATAATTTTCTGGCTTTCTGTGAATGTTTTTGTACTTTTTAAAAATGGTATTTCTGCTTTTCTGCTAAGTGTGTCGCTCCTCTTGTGCCTTTCTAGCATCAATCACTTTTTACTTGTCAATTAGTTTTGTTTGGGAGTGATGCTGATTACAGTGGCTGTTTGTGTGCCAATCACTCTGATGTCAAATGCAAGACACTTTCCTTTCCTAAAGTACATTGGCCAAGATTCTGAAATGTCAAATACAAACAACTTCAGCATTACTTAAATGACTGTATTTCAGGTTTTCAGTTCCAAATTTGAATGCTATTTCTGCGCTAGCATTGTGGGATTGCAGGATGAATTTATAGATGGAAGGAGATCAAAATCTAGGTATGACTAAAATTGTGCAGATAAACTGCATGGTGCTTTTGAAGCTATCTCCTGATACCTAATGAAATTAAGAAAAAGAAAAGTTGCTAGCTAAAAATAACATCAATACTACCATTTTTGAGGGTATTCTTAATGTTTTCTCAGGTTGTGTCCTCTTTTTAGTGTCAACAAATATGTGATCCAGTATTTTTGAGATATCATCAATCAGAACAGAAATCTTGGCTGATTTTTAATTTCTGACTAATTAATTTATGTGAACAAATCTTGTGGTATTTTACCTGATAGCTAAATGATCACTCAGAATGTAAACAAAATGGCCTTTTCTGTAGTATCTAGCTTTTGCCATTGGTATGAATTCACTAGCACTGGCATTGCCAAGTGATGTTGACAGCTCCAAGGCTGGCTTTAGAAGGGAAACTTCATCTAGATTATATATATTAAATTATATGTGCAGCTGTTTAAAATGAGAAAGGAAGTACATGTTTGTATCTCTCACAAATGCACAACTTTGTTGGGAAGCTTATACTAACCCTGATATCTTCAATTATAATTTGTACCAAACAAGCGATGCTTGCTTTTAGGTCAAGGTTAAATACTGTCTTGTGCCAATTTTCTGCAAATTGTAGTATCATACAGGGTAAGATTTCCCATTTATTAGGAATCAGCAGCAATTTGTCTTTTATTTTTATATAGTTTTAGCATGCTTCTTTTGGCTTTTTTTTCCCCCTCCGAAAAAAGTCTCTACATGATTTAATATTAATATTAATTTTAGTTTCAGGGTTGTGTTGTTACTTAATTCCTCATGGCATATGTTAAAAGCTTATATTTGCATGCATTATCAAATATCCAGGTGTGGACTGCAGTAAAACTCTTCTCAGTCTACGCTAGGTAGCTACACTGTCTTTAATGCATGTTGTCTTACCTCAAACACATAACAAATTGTTTTTTCCTACAATACCTTTATGATTTTATTGGTGAACCAGGTTTTCTCTCAGTTTTTTATAAAGTAGAAACTCTTGGTTTTGTCTAAATTCTTTAGCATAAAAACAGACCGGAGAAGGCCTGGCTGCCATGGGAGGACATTTTCCCTGAGAATTGCAGAAGATGCTCTCTGGACAGGAACTCATCCTGGGCACACTCAGTGTGCCACTGGTGGCTTTGCACACCCCTGCACTGTCTGTGCTGCTGCCTTTTGTGCTGTCTTCCGAGGTAGCCCCTTACTAAGGGTGCATCTAAGTCTGTCTCTGGACTAAATTTAATTTGGGGCATTACATCTTCTTGAAAAGTAGAGAATTGTAAGTGTTAATGTGCTTAAATAATTTTCATTTTGGCTTTCTTTCCTCCACCTATTTATTCTCTGCAGGGCTGCACTGTGATTCAGGGCAGAGCCAATTTGCAGCTAGGGAGTGTTCAGCGTTTAGGCTCATGATCCTCCAGACCACTGCAAAAATATTAATTTAAAATAGTTTTCATATATTGGCACACACCCACATTAAACAGTGATCTTTTTCTATTGAATGGTAAAACAATCCTTAGTTACTTTCTTACTAAGAAAATATTTTGGAAAGATTATGAAACACCTGTGTTAATTACTATTTTTATTGGTTAAGTTTATGGGAGGATAGTTAAGACTACAGGGCAAACTCTTTAAGTTACATTCATGTCAGGTGTTGTCTTTTGCATGTGAAAAAATAGGCACGCAAAGCGTAAACACACCCACTTCCAGAAAGTATGTGAGATTACAGTTAGCTCGATCAGGGTGTTTCTGGATTTCTGGTTGCTGCTGTCTTTTAGTTAGAAGAATTTTAGCATTCTAAAGCACCAGATACCTTTTTCTTTTTTTTCCTTTTCTTTTGATTTTCTCTATCTGCTTCTGAAATTCAAGCTGAGCTTCACTGGAACATTTGAGTTCTTAAAATGTAGAGCAGCAGAATTCTCTGAGGAAGTGGCATCCTTTCTGAGAAATACTGAACATAAGGGAATAAATCCATTAGAGGCATAAAAGGACTGTCTATTCCCTATCAAGCCAGACTCTTTGCTTTTAACAAGAAGGTACTGTTTGTCCTCAGTAGAAATCATCTTAGGGCCATCCCTGAAATATTTACTGTCAGCAGGCAGCTGAAATCTGGTATCCTTTGTAGGATGCATTTCACTTTCAACTATAAGTTTCAGTGCCAGTGTATCCATTTTTGACTTGCTGAATAAGTGGTTTTCTGCCTTCTGGGTGTATCCCATCTTTACTGATCATTAATTTGCTTAAGTGGAAAATTTAGGGGTGGAAGGCCCATCTTGGGAGTTCAGCTGCATTGCGCGGTGTGTCTGAGTTGAGTTGGCACAAGGACCAGCCAAGTGCTCTGGCCTTTGGTAAAGTGAGCCCTCATTGTGGGTTTGAAAGAAAGCAATGTCGTATTTTAAGTGTTTACCAAACTTTGCAAGAAGTGTAATGTGGAATACACACATGAAGATGTCCTTGCAAAGTGCTGAGAGTGAAGGAAATGGCTAGAAAAATAAGGAAAAAATAACATCAGATTATTTTGATAGTCACTGAAAATGTATTGCTTTGAAATGTGGCATGGTTTAGTTTTACATGGAAAACTTCAGGACAGAAAGTTATTTTAGTGAGTGTTTGGTAAGCCAGTGCTTCCTTACAGGGTATTCTGTGACAAAGGTAGGAGAGCTCTGTGAGTTGTTTCCGCTCCATTTTTCCACTGAGGAGGGGCTGGATACAAAGGTTATCTGGGCCTGCATTCTGCACTGTGACCTCGTGTGGTACAAATGCTGGCAGCTGCTCTCAAAGTGTGCCCTCGGGGTGGCACCTGACCTGCACTGAGGGCTGGATGAGGTTAATGCTGTTTGACTATGATTCATCGGTAGGATTTCCAAAGAAGCCTGCCATGACCTAGAAGTATTTTGAAATAAAAGGCCCACAGATGCTTGGAGTGCCAAAAGCTGGTGGATCACACTGGCTGTACATCACAGAGAAGGAAAATGGTGTCTTTGAGTGTCTCATGGGAGTATGGATTTGAGTGAAAGCTGTGTAGTGGGTGACTGAGCTGGTATAGACCTATATGTATATTCTGTGTTGTTCGAGCAGAAGGAGGTTAAAAACCCCAAATCCAGCCTGTTAAGTGATAGTAGCCTTGAGTAGTCCTTTCCACAGAGGTGTCTTTACAAATGTATTTTTGGACCTTTTTTCTCCCATTGTTCCTCTCTCCCCAAGCTCCAGGCATTCCTTCTCTGCTAAAACAAAGGCTTGTGGCACTGTGCAGGGAACTGAAGTGGCCAGGCCAAGTGAGAACTAACTTTACATTTTAACTAACTTGTGTCAATTCTTCAATCTTACAGAGAATAGTAGGAAGTGGGTTTAAGGCAGTTTTGGGAATAAAAACATTGTTCGTTACATTGTGCCTGTTTCTCCCCAAATCCCTCGAGTGTTACTTGGGATATCTGGCAATGTGATTTTAAAAAAGAAGGGGCATGAGAAGTAGTTGGAGTATAATAAATATATGATATCCTCAGCTTGCAGTAAAACCTTCCCCTTTCATGTTTGACCTCCTAACACAGGAGATTGTTGATTATTCTCAGCTGAGGAAGGTCAGCAACACAAGGACTGCACCCCTCCTTTCTTTCTGAGTCCCTGCCTGTCCTTTAGCTGGTACTAGTTCTCCTTTACTAGAACAGACACTCAGGAAAAGGAGTACACCGATGAAGAGTTTCTACTTTTTCATGTCAATTTGTGCAGCTTCTGGGTGCAGTTGCTTGAAAAGATGCGAGCACTCTGCCAGATGGTATGTAATCCCCCTTAGGTAGGAATTGATGGTGGTTGTTATAAAACAGAAGTTTTTAAACCCTCCTAAAAGTGAAAGTGAAAGAGAAAGACAAGAAATAGGGTTTGATTGGAAAGGGTACTTTTTAACTCTTAAGGGGAAAATTATTAATGCCTGAAGTTTTCTATAGAAAACCCTGTGTTTTTCCCTGCCAGATAATAGTGTTTGAAGCAACACTCAGAGGATGCTAAATGTGATGGAACTTTCCAAGAACTCCTGCTGCCTCTGGCATAAAGATTGATTTGACTTCTTTGGTGTTCGCAGAAGAAAGGTCCATGTTAGCGCAGTCGTAGCTCTGACGTGAGATCAGTTTCAATGTTTAATGAAGTTGGAGGTGCACAGAGAATTTAATAACTTATTTTGAGGACAAAACATTCCCATTTGCAAGCTGTTTTATGTAAGCTAAGCTATAATTTTACACTCACTCTCTTCTGATCATTTCAGACCTGGAAATATTTTTTTCCTACTACTTTTTGTGATATCCAAAATCAACATCAGGAAAGTAGGACAAAAACATTTTCCTTATTTCTGAATTTTTTCTCTCAGTGACTGCAGCTCTGAGGGTGTAATTAGCTGTTTGTTTGGTCGCAAGATAGAGTTGGTAATTAACTTTAAGTGGTTTTGTTGTTGTTTATTAAGTTCAGAGTGAGGCAGAGGCAGAAATGAGGATGGCAATTGTGTGATACAGTCTTCACTATTTTCAAGTTGTTTTGTTGTGTGGAAAGGAAGCTATCTGTCTTGTGTTTTGTCTTCTACAGACCTTCCATTTCATTATCATTTTGTGGACACTGTATTTATTTCATAACTACCTCCTTTCATAGTGTCTCCAATTTTTATTTATTAATACCTTGTGTGCTCAAGTTCCTTCGTGAAATGCCTTTATTTTATGTGCCCTTTGTTTCCTTTTTAGTATTTGAAATACAATTGAGTTTATATTATTAGATTACATAAGATTAGAAGCTGCACTGAACAAATTCATTATCATTATCTGATTTCGAATGTCATGTAGATTTGTCATTGCATAAATAAGCAATAATTACTTGGCTTTAGAGTCAGATATTCCTGCAGTGTTCATATAAAACCATATCATTGAGATGCTTGAATGTATTATAAGAAGTATTTTAAAACCTGGTTTCTTGCTAGAGCATTCTTCCCAGTGAATATTTTGTGGATTTGGAGTAAAAATATCTTAAGTAGCTGAACTTTCAGATATGACAAGTAGAAATTTGATGTTGGATTTCTGAGTTGAATGTCTGTTGCCTCAACCAGTAAATGTAGTATTTCCTTTTTTTCATTGTAAATTAAGATAACCTTGCAAGATATCTTATTATAATAAGATATCAGAGCAAGAATCTGATTCCTGGATGGACAGTTAAGGAAGTATTAATTCAAATAGCCTTGTCTGCATTGAAGCTGTTCTTCAGTAAACGTATCCCTCTTGCATTTCCAGAAGAGCTGTTGTTGCATTGATAGAGGAGCGTACCCTGTGTTTCTTTTTAATAGCAGCAGAATACTGCTGGCTTTTAACTTCTTAAATGAGAAAAAAATTGGTCACTTAACATCCTGCAAATTAGAATACTGCTTAGCAAGCAGATGCTTGCATGAGGTCAGGCTTGGTTCAGTTGTGGAAGGTTCCATGGTTGGGGTCAGGGAAGCAAGACCTTGTGGAGCTTTATCTGAAAAGTTGTATTAAAATCTTTATTGACTCAGGTGCTGCGATGTTTGTGCTGTTCAGTTTTTCTTTATTAGCTATTAGGGGGCAGCCTTTAGCATTTCCTCCTGCAGCAGGAAGCAGTGATATTGCTGCCACTGTAACTCAGTAATTCTTAATCAGATACAGTGTGAGAAGTCCTGGAAAAAGGCATTAGAAAGGTACAAAGAGAAAACTGGCTTAGAGGAGAAAGGAAAAAAAGGGAGGAGGGGCTAAAATCTGATCTGATACAATTGTAGCAAAGTTATGTCTTCTTCATATAGGAAATTGAACTGGCACAGAGAGGAATTTACTTTTATGTAAGTGCAGCTCCTTTAGAGTTCTGCTTAAGAGCTGAAAATTCAGCCCTTAAGTTCCTTTCCAAGATACTTTTTAAAAGATATATTTGCTTCTTTTTTTTTGAATAAGCATTGTGCCTTGTGCTTTATGTCACGAGGAAATTATTTTTTACATATGCACTTTGAATACAAAGGCTTTTCCAAAAACACTTTATTCTTAATAAGTGTAATTTTAATGTGTCTGAGCAAACAGGATACACTCTTTATTTTTTTAATTATTTTTAAGTATCTGAGATGTTTTTCTGTCAAGCTACTGCAAGTACTGGATATACTGGGATACATTTAGACCAAATGCATTTCTTCCTTTGTAGCCTCTGGCTACAGTTCCTTCCTTAGTCTGTTGCTGTCAAGAGTTTTATGCCAATGTCACAGTGCTTATTATGTTTGGATCATGCCTGTCAATATGGTTTGTTTGTTTTCTAACAACAACAAAAGCAAAGAACACATACTGAACTATTTATGTCATATGTCTGTCGCTGCACAACATGGTAGAGAAATTGTAGACATCTGCTTCAAGCTTGGTCTGGTTTATTACTTCATGTTTCCTTGCCTTTTGGTTGGAATAAAGATTATATTACATGTTGAACCTGCCCAAATACATTCTGACTGCTTTATAGGATGAGAAACTTGAAGATATATTTTTATTCTTTTCCTTGATTTCTGTTTCATGAGAATTAATGTATTGTTTTCATATTATTTCCTCATATTATACTTTATAATATTTTTGGTGTGATTTGAACATGATAGGGGCTTATTTATTAATTGAGCTATTGTTCTTTCATAAGATTTGCTTTAAAAAAATTTAAATATTCCTGTGTTAAAGGATGAAAGTGCAGTTTTGATCTCTAGGGGAGTGATCTTCTGAAAGAAGCGTATGCTTGCAATCCTCCTCAGATGCCAGAGATATCATAAGCTGATTTAAAGCTAATTTTGTATATAAATATTTTGTTATGTTATATTTATACAAGCATGCTTCAATTTTAATATGCTTCCTTGACTGTATACTGCAGTAGGTTTAATTAACCAAAGATAAATTGTTACCAGAACTACTTCCATACTGATTAATCTGGTACACCAAAATCTTTGCACAGCTGCATTTGCAGGGCTGGCTCAGTGACTGAAAAGAGGTGACTTTGCAGAGGGCCACATGGACACAGTGATAAGCAGAAGCCTTAAGAGCTTTGCAAAGCTTTGCAAAACCAAACAAGCAAGAACTGAAAGTTGTCTCACAGTAATTCTTGACGATGAAGTGGTGAATAGGGTCAGCTGGGCATCCCATTTAGGTATGGTGGAGTTTTACACACTCTGGGAATTAGAAGATAGCTTATCACATCCTCATTTAATATATTAAGAAAGTGGAGCATAGGCATAGTGAAAAATAAACACAGCGTGTAATTTAATGTGGTGGACATATTTTCAATTTTGTGACAGAGCAGTAGAGCTGTGAAGTTTGAGTTCGGGTTAATTTTGTCTCAGATACTGTAGGTGTAGTGACAGCCAAGCTACAGCTGAGAGTATGTGGAACTCTAAGATTATGAATACTTCCAAAAAGGCAAGTAGGTTTGGGGACTACAATAAATAAACTAAAATAAGAAGTCCACCTGTGTTGTATTTCAAGAGCTGGTTTTGATAGGGGGGACAGTGTTGCAAACTAGAAAGAAGAATTGTAGAATAGAACATTTCTTTATGTGTGCATCTTACCTTAAAGAGTTTAGTAGTGATGAAAAAGAGATAAATTTCTGTACCGCCATGACTACTTGGTTTTGGTCTGTTTCATACTATCGGAGTAGCAGTTACATTTTGGCATATTTGGTAGCCTGGTTGGAGTTTCTTTATATGTAAGTCAAAATTTTAGGGATTTCTTTTACCGATAAGAACTTTTGAAATAGTGTTTCATGACAGTGTTGAGTATGGTTATTCTTCAAGTTGTTGTTTAATCTTAGAGTTGTCAGACAACTTGATAAAATTTTAATGTCAAGGATTGTAAATATTATATGGGATGACATTTTAGAAAGAACTTGTGTTTTAGCTGCAGTATTTCTCGCTCTGCTAGAATGTTTCTCCCAGTGAAATCAAGAGCCATGGTTGCATCACACTGTAAAGGTACAGATGTAAAATAATGATTTGGTGTACTCCCTTCTCTATCACTTACAATTGATAAGCTCTTGGGTGTATAAGAGAAGTTTCTGCTGTTACACTCACCAGGAAGGTATTTGCATTTTACACTGTTAAGTTAAACATTATTTCTGTTATTATAGCCTTCAGTTTAGTAATTCCTGTATGTGTGATATTCCAGTCTTCCCTGCTGTTACTCCTGCTTTTCAGCTTTGTAGTATCTACACATTTTATGAGTGTGCATTTATTTTTGTGCCAGGTTTTAAAGCTAAAATGTTAAATCAGTTTCAAAACTGATCCCAGCAGATCAGCAGTAATAATCTCCCTCTGATTTTATTATCTCTTTCAGCACTATGCAGCCATCTTTCCTTTAGCCAGTTTATTATCAATATCTTTCCTAGTACTGTCATTTGTTCTTTCAGTGACACCTTCTCTCAAATGAGAAAAATTTAAAATATTTTAATATGGAATTGTGTCACAATCCATAATACTGTGACAAAAATTACCTGATCCTGGTGACTTGTGCACACAAAGGAATTCAGATTTTGCTCTCAGTGTTTGCATGGCATAATGTGGTATTTTGCATAATCATTCTAAGTAGTACACATTATGTTTACAGAAGTGAAAGTTGTTTAGTGTCAGTAGAGTCCACATGTTTTCTGCCTGATTAATTGTAACAGCTCCAAATAACATTCTCTTTCTACTCATCTGTGTCACAAAGCTGGTAATTCTTTCAAGAATGTAAAATCCAAAAAATAGTAGAATATTGAAGTAAGAAAAGTAGGATTTACAGTGGCAGCACTTGTCAATGGACTCAAAAAGAAATTACTGTCAAGTCACAGCTCCTACTTAAACATTGAGTCAGTCTTTGTTTACCTTGTTTCTTTAAAACCATAGTTTCTGGAAAATATTTGAGAGTCTGTTTTACTAATGTCATGGCTGCTTTTGACAGTCAAATGCTTAGGAGAGTTGTGAATGCTGAAATGTAAAACATCATGATTGCCAGTTGAGTGTTCTAAGAGGGCTTAACTTGTCTCTTGCAAAAAAAATCAGAATCTGACTTCTGAGGATGTCATGGAAAGTGATGCAGTATTTTTATCATGTGGTATCTGAGTCAAAACCAGACCTTTGCATGCCTTCTCACAGATTTAATTCTGATTAAAGAAAATAGATTTATAGTAAACGATGATGTTTGACCTTAACAGTCTGTGATAAAGTCTGTAAAGTCTGTAATTGAGAACTATGCCAGCTTCATTAGAAACACAAACACAGAAGCTGCTGGTGCAGCTTCCCTTGCGAGATAGTTCTGTTATCCCATTCTGCTTGTTCCATCATTTTTCTGCATGTTTTGTGAATATACCAAAACTAAAAAATTTATATCCCATAATTTTAATAATTTATATTCATATTTTATATGTAATAATTTATTTTTATATATTTGTATTTAATAATTTATATTCATAATTTAGTAACTTCTTTACCCTGCCAGCAACTACACTACATGAATGCAAAACAGATTGCTGGTTTCACTACTTACTTCATGGACATGTTCTTGCCAAATCCTTTCTGTGCTCATGCCTGCTAAAACTCTGCCTGTCTCGATGTTTTTGTCTTCATTCCACCCAGTGTGCACTGACTTGAATATGCATATCTTAAAGTGTCTTGACAAGACTAACATGAAACCTCTAATACACTGGAGCTTTTTCGAGGATATCATGTTGAAAAAAAAAAATCTAGATTTTCACTTTAGTGTCAAGTGCGTGTCTTCATGTTGGAGGTGTTGATTTCTGTGGGTTAGGAAATGTTGTGCAATGTTTTGGCTGTGCTTGTGTGATTCAGATCAATAAGCATTTCAGAAACTTGTTTTGTCTCCATTATTGCCTCTCAGTTCCCTAATACCAGATCAGTGCATTGTAACATGTGTATGGATTACTGACAACATCAAAAGAATCTTCTAATCCCACTGTTCTGGAGTGATGAAATAATAGAATTGTTCTGACAATATCAGGAAATTCCTGTTCCCACACGAAAACAACATCTTGAACTGGATTTAAGTAGTTTCTTGTATCCCGTTAGAAAATTTGACACAATCCTGGTGTAGTTCTTGGGTTCTGTTATGATTGAAATTCTCTGTAACTGGTCTGCTGGAACACATTGCAGCAGTTACTTAAAAGCAAATGTACATTTAAGGTAAAAATTCAGCTCATGTGTGAAATGGTTGAGATACCCATGCTAGTGTGGGATTCATACTACAGGCTTTGACTTAATTTGTTTTTTATGGTAATGAGAATTCTTGGCTGAAAGTGTCTGATGGTGAGATACTAGTTTGTACAACATTGAAATAGCACCAGTAATAATCTTACTGAAATTGGTAATTACATTAGCATGATATATTAAGTAGAAGAACTCTGAATACCTTATCTTCTGTGTGTTACTTTTTTGGTACATTTCTAGTCTAATCTTTTTGAACCACTATTTTATTCCAGTGAACATTTATGACATTCAAATCTCAGCTCTGGGCAGGCTGTACTTAACTACTGTTATATAATTTTATATACTCCTTGGTTCCAGATCCATGGGAAGAAAGAAGATAATTTACATAGACATTTTAAGCAGTGTTATGTTTATTAAAAGAACCAGCATTGAGTTGGCTATCAGTTTTGCAGGGCGTTGGGCTGTCTTATCTTCACTGTGCTTTTGCCAAGGAGGGTTGGAGCAGATGATCCTTGTGGTCCTTTCCAACCTGGTGTTCTATGACCTGTTTAGAGCAGGTCATCTCAGATTGAGTACTAAAAATTTGATATTTAAGTAGCAGCCATTGCTTTCTGATGTTTCAAAACAGAATAGGAACCTGTCTTTGAATCTGTGAAAAAGAATAGTGTTAGGCACATGGGTTGCTTTGCTTACTTAGGGAAGCATTGTTTTCTCATACTGCTTTGGTAATGGTGTTGATAATGTCAAGAATGGTGGAAAAAATGTCTCCATTTTTTAAAATTAGCACTCTGTTGAAAGCCATTTGGCTGATGGTGAGTTCAGAAAAGGGTCTCCTGGTTGGAGATGAGGCACAGTCACCAAGATCTTTGATTTCACGCTTCTGCATAAATTTCAAACATGTAAAACTAGTTGTTTGGGGTTTTTTTATTCAGACTTTTCCTGATGCAGATCAACTATAACACATGTCCAAAGACAGTTTTTTATTAACTTTGCCTATGTATCATGTTAATAAATCATTTCTAGATGCAGCAGGTCTACTTGCTAGTTTAAGTTGAAAAGTACAGTTCCTTGCTTTAAAAATTTTGCTTTCCATTTGGTTTCCAGAAAGAAAAGCAATGCTTGTGTCTCAGCCAGACAAGAATGATGAATTCATCATTCATCAAGTCACATATCCCTCAGTTCTCTAAGAATTAATGTCAAAACTAGCTAAAACTGTTCATTATGCAAGTTCTGAAGTGCACCTTCTGTAACATTACATATAGCCAAAGACTTACTGTCAGACTCCTCGTTAACCATTAAGTGCACCAGAGCCAACTAATTCTACTTAAACAGGCAAGCAACAATGAGATTAACTGTAGGTTAAGTGACTCAAAATAGCAGCTTTGGTTCTCCAAGTGACCAGCAATTTAGATGGTGCGGAGACCAGACAGAAAATAAGCATGGGGGTGAGGGAGACAAAGAAGAGGAAGATGGGAGTGACTTCTGAGAGCTTGAGGGATGGTGTGTCTGTTGTACTTTCAAATATTCCTAAGTAATTGTTTCTTCTAGGATGGTATTCTCTGACTTTCTTTTAAAATTGTGAATTCAGCCACAGCCTTCCCTCAGTAGCTGCAGTTCTCCATTTGAATCTCTTTAATACAACACATGTAATTGAGGCACATCAGTCATATTCTAAATCGCTAATAAAAAAATCAGGAGTGCTGTGAAGTGTGTAGTTTCCTGCTATATGTTCTCTCATTGTAGCTTCTTGATATGAATTCCGTGGTTGCATTCAGTGATAGGACTAAAAATGAAAAAGCTGGAATCACTTTCCATAGTTTTCTCTGAGACGCAGGCTTGTGGTTCACCTGGGTGCTTCAGCAAACTTGACTCTTGGCTGAGCACCAGCTGACTCTTACCACCCTCCCCTTCAGCTGTCTGTACAAGGTGCTGCCTTTCAACATTTTCAAGACTCAGAACTTCTCTCTCTCTGACAAACTCCTCCTTTCTACAGTTAATGGCTTTTGTATGAACATCAAATGTGAAAAAGCACAATAGAAAAAAAAATAATTGGCTGTTACTAAATAATCAACAGGCAGGCTAGGAATTGGAAGTTCCCTGTTTTCTGTCCTTTCCGCTCTACTTCCATTCATGTTTATACTCTACAGCAAAGAAGAGTTGAGGAGCTGGTCTTTCTGAGGAGAAAAAATTCCCAGTGTGTAACATCTTGCTTGGTATCCCATAGTCAGATAAGGAACAGAGCCTCAATCTCTTACAGAATTCTCACTCAAATTCTCTCAGTCTTAAAAACAGACAGGGTAGAAGAACCTCTGACGATAGGGTGATAAAATGGAAATCTAAACCCTCATTATATATGCTGTAAATCTGTCACTTTGAATGTCATTTTAGTGTCAAAAAGACAGCACTCTTTCCTGTCCCAAAACAACAAAATAAAAGAAAAAAAAATATTTTAAGAAGTAATAAAACTGTTTTTCATTTTGGCACACGAGACTTCTGGAGAGTCTCTTAATTCACTTTGCGCTCCCCTTGGACATGGCCAGAAACAAACCTCTACGATTTCGCATGGGGCTAGCTTAACACAAAGGAAAAGCTAATGCCAAATGACAGTGTACAATGTATCTTCTTTTAGCAGTCAGGGTAGGGTTTCTGACAGAAATGGTTCTGCCCTGCTCCTCTGTATTGAGGGTTTGGGGAGGCCAGTTGTGTTTCAATGTGCCCAGCGTGGCCGCTGCGGCGCAGTGCTTTGGGGCTGCCTTCCCACCATGGCTCTGAACTGAGCAACAAGGCACAACGTTTACTTTTCACCCTTTAAAAAAGTATTTTGGAGTCCTGAGTTATACAGCAAATAAAAAAAATCACATCATGACAAAGGCGAGAGGATTTTTGTTTCTTCATTTCTACTTCCCTTGTGGATTCGGAGCCATTTATGTCCCTCTTCAGCTCCTTCCGCTGCTGTGGGCCGTCCTCCCTCTGGAGGACTTGGTTGAGGATTTCCTGAGAGGGTTGTGATGTGATTTCTCACCTGGCTGTGGAATAGCACACAGGTAATGATAAAATCCTGTTGCTTGTTTCTTGTCAGTATACAGCCTTGCCTGTGTACACACCTCTAAGGAGTTTTCTTTTTCTTGCTTCCTCCAGCAAGGCTTTAATTCAGCATATACTGGCATTGGTCAGGTTGGTGGTTGACATGGAATGAATAATAACATGAAATAATCTAAGTTTGTATGAAATACAAATTTTCTACCTTCCATTGCACATATGTAGGTGCTTTTACTCTCCTTTCTTCTGTCTCTAAAGACAGTCACTTTGCATTTCTTGTGTTCAACAGCAGTATCTTCTGCTGTATTTAACAACTTGTGAATAGAATTCCTTCAACACAGATTTTTTTTCAGATAACCAAGAGGTAATAAATAGGGTGCTGTATTTGCAACACAGTAAAGAACATGTTCAAGATGAGGGGAAGCAAGAGAGATTGTCCTAAATTTAGTTTTATTATTTCAAGAGTAATAGGTTCTTTGCTCCTCGCTGTTCTACTTTCTGCTTACTCACTAGGAAGGAATCTTCATTCCTATTAGCATTTAACCTCTATACTGTCGATTTAGGGCACAGCTAAGTGGAAAGCAGATTTGGAAAAGCTATACTTTTTTCTGTTGTATTTGTTCTTTTCCCCCACCTCCCCTTTTATTCTTGGAGAGGGATAGATATTCTTAACAACACTGACTTCCATTTAAAAAAAGAAGAATCTCAAGTATCTGTGTAACTGCTGAATAAACCTTTATTGGGCGAAGGATGGAGAAAGCAAAGGTTCCGTGCAGCACGTTAAAATGGCTGTATAGTGGTGTTGTTTTCAGAAACATTATTCTTTTGCTGGGCAGTCTTTCATAAAAAAGCCCTACCAGCCTGTGAGAAGAGCAGTAAAATGTATAGGATATAGCAGTGCTTCTTCACATATTGCAAGAGCTGTGGCAAGTGTTTGATGTATATATTTGGTGGCTTGGGATGGCATTAGTTTTCTTTTCCTTATAAACTATTTTTTTTAGTCTCCGGGGTTTACTTGCAGCTTTGCATCTTATCTTTGTTCTACCTCCCACATAACTCAGGAACAACAAACAATTAATTTAGATTTTTGTAATGTGCTCCCTATTCCTGAATATTTTACGTGTCCTTAAAATATGTTCTACTTCCTTCTGTGTTTCTATCTCTCCCTTAATACATTTTTAATAGTTTTTTTATTGCTGATCAAATAAGTGGATGGGGGAGAGATAAGATCAACCTCATATTAAGGCTGTATATCCTTCTTTTGGAAAAACGAAAAGCATTAAGTGATCTCAGAACTCAATTCTGCACAGACCTCCTTTGCCCTCACCTCCCATAATTCTCAGTGTATTTATATCTGTGTATTTATTCCTGAAGGAAGATAGAAAAGGACTAAGGAAGAGTTGTTGTGGGGTGCAGTATGGACCCAGCAGGTTAGTTTGTTTCTTGATGAGTCCCAGAAATTTTCTAGTGATTTGCAACTGATAGCTTGCTTATAAATATCCCTGATAATTAAAATACATGTAAGTGTGCCCTATATAGATATACATACAAAGACATACATAATATATATTAAAAATTTATTAGATTGTTCAGACAGCTTCTGAGTGCACGCTCTTCTGTGAATTGCTTTCTTTGTATCATCAGTGGATTTTAAGAAAATGAATATGTGAAATGTTTTTTGGGTGTTGTTATCAAAACCAGTGCAAGTTCTCAGTTTATGTTATCTTGTTTACTCTCAGAATTTTTCAATGCTGTTTCAGGGGCTGTGTGTGGTTGTACTGAAAAGCAAAGAGCAGAGACTGCATATCTGAAATGAGAATCAAAAGGAAAGAAAACATTTATCTGCCTAGAAATACATGTTAAGGTTTTTTAGCATAGGTAGTAATTTACAGTGCAACAGCTGAGCATATTCTGGATTCCTTGTTAGCCTCTTCTTTCAGGATTTCTTTGACAGATGGCACTCACAGATGGACATAACATTCTTAAGGAGCTTACTCTTTCTACTCCCTTACCCGCCAGTAACTCATGATACTATTAGAAATCTAAAAGCTTTGACATGAATTAGCCTTACTTAGCAGACTTTAATTTTTTAATCTTTAGAATATGCTGCAGGGTAGTAGTGCTTGTGGAGTTCCTAATCTGTTTACTTAAGTTCTTAGAAGCCAAAATGGAATTCCAATAAAGCTGACATGGCAAAACATGGCAAATATACTGTCATTTTATTGCTTTTTAAATTGTCATGATGATATTTTTTATTCTTTTCTTCTGGAGGAAAAACATAGAATGATACAAAAGAGTACAGTTTGACAACCCAGAAATAGCTCTGTCAACTGAAGTTCACAGAGTTCAAGCAATTTGCTTGGGATTCCATTGTAACTACATTGAAATCTGAAGTGAATAAACCTAATATTTAAAGTTGGCTGCTTAATGAAGCTTCTTTCTACCACCATCAGCTTAAATTAGTTTGGTTTTTAGTGTTTCAAGGTATCATCTAATAGAGTGCCTCAAAAAAAGAGCAAACTGTACTCGAGATATTTGAATGCACTTCTGTGATAGTTACTTGTTTGTCATGTGCTTGGTGTCATTTCTCAATATTCATGCAACTCTGGGCTTGAAGGCCATTATTCTTTACAATGTTGACTCAAATGGCAGTTTTCTCTGATGAATGTTGTTGGTGTGGAGTTTCTGTTGAGGAATGTGAAACTATAAGCAGAGTGATCAGGTCCAAAAAAAGCATTGTGACAGCTGGACAGGTTAGAGAGGCAAAAATAGTGAGTGCCCTCAGCCAGGTCCTCGCTGCGTGTATTTGTAGCTTATTAGAAAAGTAGAAGAACACCAGATGGAGATAGAAACATGAACTCCATTTTTATTGTTTTGTTTTTGAAGTGCTGTGTAAATTCAAGGTACTCAACTCTTTCTTCATGAATAGTTCATAGCCTACCTTGGCACAGCTTCTGGTTCATGGCCTATTTTTAATTGTGTTCTTTTACTTTAGGGCCCCTTGCTAGGTGAGCAGTCCACTCACTACCCATCCCATTTTTCCCAGGGGCTCCTTCATTTCAGGTTGCTTCAGTATTTTCAGTATAGGCACAGTTAGTCTCATAAGGATATAATTTAAACACCTCTTTTGAATCTTTCTGCCTGTAAGTAGTTGGATTCTGAAGAACCCTCTGTAATCAAACAGCCCTAATATAAATCATTTTCTTCTGCTTGTGTTGAAGTGCTCTGTTCTAGGGAATGTGGATTCCTGAGAATAGTGTTTCATAATCATAAAAAAGCATGCGTATATAAACTTGCATACTGCAAATTTACAAAACAATTTAGCTCATGAAAGCATGGTAAGAAAAGTAATCCATGCACTGTAGTAAGTAGTCCAGGCCAGGATAGTGCCTAGTTTGCATCTTCAGCAAATTTCTTATGTATTTTGTCACCTGAAAGTCTTCCTATAAACCTCGCTTTGCTCCTGGCTATTTTAAATATATATATGCACATATATATATATATGTGTGTGCTGTAGCCATTCTTAGGAGGAGATGAGTCTTCTCTGATAGCCAAGACTTTTTACACAGAGAAAACTTGTGTGACAGAGCAGTGGTGTGGAGGGCTGCTCATGGAGTGGTGTCTGATGGCTTCAGGCCAATCTTGCCAGCACTGATTATCTTAACAGTGTAAGCAATGGCAGAGACTAACTTTGATTGCTGTGCATTTTGGGATAAATAGGGGATTTCTGTTAGTGAGACTTTAGATCAGGGAAAGGAAGCTTTTAATTTTAATAAATTTTGTAAGACTGACTGTTATTAAATGTCAAGATACAACCAAGACAATTTTGTGGTTTTACCTGTCATATCGCTGCAGAGTTGAGAGACAGAGAGAGAGGGACTTTGCCAATTTTTGTTTTATGAACTGCAATTTCCAGTTCAAAAATAGGCATGTTCTTAATGCTAAAAGGCTAAAGATACTTTCTGTCTTGAGCCGCAAAAAGTCAGAAATATGTAGGCTGCTGCAGCTGAACCTGTAGTACTTTGGTGCTACTGCATTTCAGAATTAGGTTTGAGGACCTTTGGTACAACTTAACCAGAAGGTTATTAGTGAAATAAAATTGAAAAGGTGGTTTGGTCTTAATTTCAGAATCACAGCATGGGTGAGGTTGAAAGGGACCTCTTTAGGTCAGCTGATCAAACCCTCCTGCTCAGAACAAGGTCACTGAGAGCAAAGTCCCATTTCCCATTGGATTTTTTTGAGTAGTCCTTTCAGATTAACCATAATTCTGTAGTGGCTTTGATCACTAAATGGCACAGTACCTCCAGAGCTTTACCATATTGTGCTATAGTTCTGTTACAACTTGATTCATGTAAGAATATTTACCTCATTTGCCAAGTGTTGTCTCCTTGATTTTTACAAGCCACATTCAGTTAGTAGCAATTTTTACTAGTTTCCTGTGTTGATTTTCAGACTTCGCAAACCAAGTATTTGTTTTCCAAAGCAGCTTTTGTTTGTGAAAAAGAAATAGCTAAAAACATGCCTGTTTTGTTTCTCCCATCTTATATTTGCACCTCTTTCAAAACTTTTATGATTGTACGTCAATCTTGTACAGCAGATGAGACCGTAATAAAATGCTATTAAAAACTATTAAAATTACCCAAAAAGAAATAAGGTACAAGGCTCTCATATTTTCATGCATGAAATTTTAATCAATAATACTATTCTGTTCAAGATCTATGCATTATTAAACATTCAAATGTTCAGTACTTTATGTGTCCCCAATTTTATATTTGAGTCCTTACAAGTGTTTTTTGTCTCATATCAGTAACTCAGCTACAAGTCAACCCTGAGGAAAGTTACAAACTTCTATATTCTTGATCCACTGTGAGGGGCCAGTTAGCCTGGGTTTGGTTTTTAATTTGTTTTTTACAGTTCCTATGTCAAACTATTTCAATTAACTTCTTTTTTTTTTTTTAATTTGAATGTTTACAAATTTCAGAATGCATTGGACTTTCTCTTACACGTTTGATTGTTTGACATAAGGAATTGTCTTTCTGATAATGTCTACCTCTCTTTTATTTTTATTTCATTGGTGTTTAAAATCACATCTGTAAATCAGCCTTGTAAAGTACCAAATTTACAATAGTTATCAAATAGCACAATGTGTTCCTTTTAGTCTGTAAAGCTGACAAGACAACAGGAATAATCCCTAGGAAATCACAAGTGACATCTCTTTAAAATGCTGCATGAGGGGCCTAACCTGCGTATGAGGGTTTTTATCATAGGTACCTGGTTCTGTCAGCTGATTAGCATTTTAGATGAAGACAGTAGCTTATCCAAAAGAATTTTTCAAATCGCCCCTTTTACTTATTTTTTTTTTAAAGGAAGAAAAGTGACATAAGCAGCTTTTAAAAATAATTATTCTGCGTTTGCAACTGTTACCGTGTTTGAGATATCCATTACTTGGAAACAGAAACATATGCACAAAGCCCACAGGGAAACATTTTTCTGAGGTAAATTAATTCTAGGATATTATAATATGATGTGGTGGAGCATACATTTATAAGTCAGTAACTACACTCTCTTCAAGTGTTCAGGAATGAATATGAGTGCCTGAACAAACTCAAGATATATATGTGTTGGCTGATGTACTCGTTCCCTGTTGCTTGTTATTATTTCCTTTATTAACATTTGAAATTCATAAAGAACATTGGATACCATAAGGTAAACACTGTGTTGTGTCCAGAATATTTGTCTCAGTGGCAGAAATTAGAGACTAGAGGAAAGGACTGGGAGAGGACTTGGAGAGGTCAGCTAGTACTTTCCTTGGGCTGCAGGGAAGGATCAAACTATAGCTAAACCAATCTTGACAGACATTTGTCTGACTGGTTTTAAAAGAAAAGTGATGGAGATGATGACATCATTTCCTGAAGCAATTTGTTCCAGAGTCCTATTGTCATTATTAGGGAAGTGTTTTCTAATGTTTCATCTGAGTATCTTTCATTGGTACTTAAATTCATTACTTTGTGTGTTACCACACTCAGTGTGGTTGAGTATTCAATTTCATCTGTTTTGCGTTATATGCTTCAAGTCTGTGGTGCAGATTTTTCATAGTAAGAGAGGAATGTAATGTAATTACCATATTTTTAGTGAAAACTGAAATTATTTCTCTCAGTCTGGATTACGGATTTTAAAAAGTACACTGAGGCAGAAAGTATGGTCTGGACCTGTGTTAGTTTGGAAGCATCTGGTTCTGTAGGTGCTGCACTGAATGTACTGCATGCAGTACATGGAGCCTTGAATTTTGTCATGTTTTTCATTTACTTTTGTGCTATTACTAATAAAACTTGGTTAGGGTGTGTGACAATATGAATATAAAATTGTCCATACTGATCAATAAATAATGATTATATCACAGATCTAGAACCTTTGTTTTTGTGTTTTGGTTGATGTTTCCACCTAGTTGATGAGAGTCTGTCCATTGAATGTAATGAGATTTAGAGGAGTCTCCTGCTGCTTAGAGTAGAGATTCTTTTAGCAGAGGTGAATTACTGGGTGTTCCTGGAACAGCACAGATAATAATTTATTATCAAGAGTTAAAGAGAAAACAGGGAAGTTTTACACAGTTACAATACTGTTAAAGAAAAAATAATTATAAAATAAGGTTGATTATAGCATTTATTTTTTCCCTGTAATTGCTCTTCTTATTAAGGCTTAAATTCTGAAGTGTTCAGTCTTACTGACTTCAGGGCTATATGCACAGCTACTGTATCTTATTTGCTTGTAAGCTTTAGTTTGTCAGCTTTTCGTGAAGCAGGTTTTGTTTAGTATACAAACATGCTGCAATGGTTTGGGTGCAATATAAATAATAAGGCTAAGATCAAAGATATTTCAATTATTTTGGTTTCAATCAAGATACGCGCTTTTTGGATTTCCCCCAAAAATGAAGGAGTGTCTGTTTAGGAGAAGGTACAGTAGAGTCTTGATAAGAGGCACAGTTAATGAGGTACAACATATTCCAGTTTTCTCATGCTGCTATCTTGTGCAGCCTATCTTGTTGGGATTGCTAAAGAATAACTGCCGACTGTCGAAATCTAATTTGGCTCAGTGTACATTGGTCTTTCTGCCAGATGGAGCCTATTTCTACTTTTGCTCATCAGAATTCAGATAAAGCATAGTTGGCAGAACATGGCAGTGCTGACTTTGATATAACCCAGTCCACTGTAATGGAAAATAGAAACATCAATGTCCATACATTTGACTGTGAAAAAGGGCATTATTTGACCAGCATTCTTGATGGAAGTTCACCAGTTGTTTCACTCCTTAATAAAAACTTCCCAGGCACCAAATTTTCTCATTTCTTTGGAGTGCTGCCAAAACCAAACGTCTTCGTTTTTAATCGTGGATGTAGCGTTTCTTTGTGAGAGAAGTGTATGGAGGGAAAGTCTGGCTGAAACAACAGAAGAAAGTGAAATAAGCAGTTTGCCAAAATTCTGTCCTGACTAAGGATAATCCTGTGTTCTGAAGGAATTTTGGATAAAAAGTCCAGGCATTCTGGCAGTGAAGTCTTGGTTGTGTTTTTTCTTAAAGTAGGTAATTTGACAGAGGGTGGCATTTCTTGTTGTAAGAGTGAATCATTACAATCATTGATTTGTCTGATCTTAACCTTTTGATTTATACTTTTGGGGAATGCTCTTGCATGTAAAGTGAGCAAATAATGTGCTGTGAAATCTTTAATTGGTAATAAGCTTTCTGGATCAGTTTCTCTGTGCCAGCAGTTACACCTGAAATGAATTTATTTTTCTCATATGCTGGTGTTTTAATTTGCATTGGTAGCATTAAAAAATACTGCTGATGTGAATTTTTCACGGAAAAATAATTTAATGTAAGCTATTCGCTTTATTCCCTGCCATTCAAGAATAGCATGTCTTGAGGCATGTGATCTGTTTAGGAAAATGCGTTGATTTCCATGCTTTTCTAATGTTAGCGTTAGGAATAAAAATTTGTTCTCCAGATTATCTCTTTCTTATCTACTGGGCTCAAATAAACTAGTAGCTCAGCTATCAAACTGCTCCTTTGATTTCAAGCAGGTCAGTTTCTTTATTCAGGCTCAGCTCACATCATGGTTGTTGCATTTAGAATGGTGTGAGTCCCTTTATTGTCATTCCAGTTCTGCTGGTTTTTTAAGAGCTCAGCTGTGTATGCAAGTACAGTCCATCAGCATCTGAAAGGTTTATTCCATGGATGATATGTTGGACATATTAAGAGGTTCCCACTTGTACCACCTGGCCACTTTTGTTGATCTTGACGAGAAAAACTCGCTTTTTCCTCCATTTCTGTCTGATCATTTATGTTTTGAAAGAAAAAATAATAATACAGATGAATAATAAACCAAGTAAATTCTGCATCATAACAGTTCAGCTACCAAGAAGAGGGATCCCTACTGGTCACAAAATCTTTAATGCCACTAGGGATTTTATCTCATAAACATAGAAGATATAAGCCTGTGGGTTGACTCACTGGCAAAGTCTTTGGTAGTGTTTAACATGACTGCTGCTCAATCATTCTGATACAGTTCTTGAAATAATTGTCCCTCTGTTTTTGATGCATCTTCCATTCTGTTTGTCTGGTCCCCTCCTCCATGAAGCTGCCGTCAAAACAAAATTAAGTTAAGATTCTTCTAAATCTTCTGCTTCCTGTTCTGTAGACCTGAGGAACTACATGTGGTCTTGCAAGTAACAACTGCATTGATCCAGTGATTCAAGGAATGACATAGATGGACCTCAGGAACCTGTATGCTTTGAAACCATAAGAGGATCAGATAATTCAAGTTGTAAGGAACTTAAGGGAGTTTTCTAGTCCAAATTTCAATATGCAAGACCTCACGGTTCCTTAAGTTTCCTTTAGTATCAGAAATGAATCCAGGGAAAAAAATACATTCACATGTATTAAAAATTCTTTTTTAGTTTATTTTACAGCTGGAATGTGCTATGGATTTAGCATGTCTCAGAGGGAATACTTTTTCTTGAGTCTTACTGAATAAATGAAATTCTACTCTGGTTCATTAACAGAGAAATCAAAATAAATGGCAATAATCCAGGCATCTGCTGTAGTCCTATTTCAGAATATTGTTTATGTTAACACAGTTAGTATGTAAAATGTTTGGGTTTTAATTACAGCTTAAGAAAGTAAATGGTTTTAAAGAGAGGTGAGTGAAGTCGTCTGGGTAAACATGCCAATCTGAAGAACAGCTCCCCAAATTAAACTAAGAAGCATTATAAGGAAGGATTCATTAGAGATATTTGGGGTTTTTTTTTCATTAGCCTTCACACTCTTTTTTGGTGTAAATGAAGTGTTCAGTGTTACACACTGTTTATTCCTATTGCATTCTCCAGAAAACAGCAGCAAAGCTGCTGTGCAGTCCTGATTTTCTCCTACAGTCAAGGCCAACAAAGCTCCGAGAAGTAGAAGTTGCTCCTGGACACTTTGTTGAAGTCAAAGTTTAAATGGATATATGTGTTTCTAGAGAAGTTTATTTGGTCCAGATTTCTAGTTCCTTTGATGCTTTTAAATCACTCATTGAAAAAAAAAAAGTTTCTTTGGATATGTTGAGTTCCTGTGTTCTCTTAATTCAGTGTGGAGCATATTTGAAGAATTTGTACTAGTTTGGCTTGTGTTGAGCTCTGGCAACCTGCCCCCCTTGCACACTGAGCTTCCCTCAGAAGCTGCTGTCAGAGTAGGGCTGAACTGTCTGGGACTTGGTCAAGCTCAGGGTCTCGAGAGAGCACAATTGGTGTCAGAGCAATTGCCCTGATTCAGTACTTGCTCCTACTATAAATCTGGCTCATGAAATACCTTTCAAATGATTATATTTCTTGAAAGTGAATTAGTATTTCGTATTTCAAGTGAGCTGACCTTTTTCTTTTATTGCAGTGAACTAATTACAGAGTTAACAGGGTGTTTGGGCTCCACAACCTTCTAGCCAGAGTTGCTTGGCTGAGCACCATGGTTCTTGTTGAGTGGTGTTCAAATGGTCTGCCCACAATCACCTGGTAACTCTTATCTACAGAGATTCAGCCATATAACTTTTCATTATTTGCTCATCGATTTTGCTAGATTTTACTTCCTTGGTCTGGAATTTTCCTCCCTCAGTATTTGCCTGAAGCAATAAGTGTTCCTCTTTCCAGAAACAAGATCAAGAAACATGGATTGCTTTTCCTATGTAGATTTTCAATTAATAAAATAATTACCACAAAACCAATGAGAAAATCTTCTGCTGTGGGACGTGGAGACTTTAAATTCAGGAGAGAATCCTCCATGAGTCATGGATGTATTTTCGTTCCTCTGGCCCCCACCTAGATATTTTCAGGTTATAATTGTTCCCTCAATATTCCAGTTGTTATGAGTTCCAAACAACTGTGTGCAAAGTTTGATCCCTAAATACTTTTTAGTTTGCTTCTGCTGTAGCTTTGCACTGCTTCAGAGCTGTAATATTGAAGGAATTTGGGGAGACGCTGATAAATAGACACTAGAGACAGTGTGGAGTGTCTCTATTACTGATAGTTCTCTTCCTTTTGGTGCCAAAGAAGATTGCTATGCAAATTGGGCAGGAACTGGACATGAGGAAAGAGGATAGTTGTCCTGTATCACAGGAATACGAAGCTAGTGGGAACAGGACTGTGAGTAAATAGTGACTGCTGAGAGTAGAAACGGGATAAAAAGAAAGATTAGTTAAATTTGAACAAGCAGGGAGATCAGGACTTGGGAGTGAAGAGGCTGAGAGAGAAAGAAGGAAATAGAAGAGGAGGAAATTTGGGATTGATAGGCTGTGGAGGATTGGACTTCTCAGCTTTTGAGGTGAGTCTAGGAGATATAGGAATAAAAATGCAGTTGAGATGGAAGTAGAAGGAACCAGTCCATACAATGAATAAGCTGGGGAAGGTGAAGTGAATGTGAAGAAAGAATACTGTATTCTCTTTTGAACAGGAGATAGATCACATCTGATCACTAAAGAGAGTAAACAAATGTCATTCAAAACAAAACCTGGAACAAAACTCATCATACTAATGCAATCTAACTGCTGCAGGCTTAGTAGAGGTGCAGGGTTTAAGACATTATTTTTTCCCATATTCACCACCTTCACACTCTTCAGTTACATTGGCAATAATTACTCCTGTTCCTTGTTCCCCTCTGGGGCTCATAATTTTCTTTCCCTTTGCTTGTAGCCTACTCTGCTCTGCAGGTACCAGAAATTCTTGCCTTTCAAACTGTCCTTTATTAATGTGGTTCAGAATTGAGAACAGTTGTTCATAGCCCATAGCTTCTGTTAAAAGAGCTGAAAAGAATTTGTGTTTATTAAGTTGGTCTTTTCTCCTTAACTGTAAAAATTGTTTTTGTGAAGTTATTACTGAGCATTACAAATGCCACTCTGCAAGAAATCGTTGTTCCTTCAAGTGCATTCAGTGTTGTGTGCAGGTTTGGTTTTGCACGATGTTGACAACACATTGAGATGTTTCATGTTTTCTTGCTGTTTAGTGAGATTGAATGGGAGAGGTTGGGATGATGATGATTATTAATGTTATTATTATTGTTTCTCTTGCGAATTTATTAGAAGATAGAACATGGATAAATGGAGCCTCAAGGGTGACTCATGTTTTTGTTTAGCTTGAACTAGGTCCAGCTTCGAGGAGGAACTGGATTTTAGGTGCATGTTTTTGCAGAATGTTAAACTGAAGTTACAATTCCAGCAGTCTTGATGGCATGTGTTTGTTTTTATTTAGAAGCATGTTTAAGGAATGTTTTTGGTGGGTGAATGCAAACAAAACAAAACTATCTCAATCTGGAGGCTGCAATTCTTTGGCAAATTCAGTGTCAGCAAAAATCAAGTGGAAGGATGGTCTTGTGGGAATATGGACATGGTTATTTCTTCTGATTTACTTAGTAAAGAATTGTCTTTATGTTCAGTTGCAACTTGTGAAAGAATGATTTCTTGCAGTGTTTGCTTTCTACTTTGTAAATATTTCTGTGTATTTGAAAGGTGCTTGAAGTTTGTTTTCAGCATGGGACACTGCCTCTTGTCTTTAAGTAAAACAAATTCAGGAAGTACTTTTCTTCCAAACAACAAATTGTTACTGTATTAATTGTCACTGAGTGTGTAACACTATGACACCTTTATGCCATAGGTTCTGTAATGTTGTTCAAGGTGTGGTTCTAATTTTTCTTCCATTGTAAATTATCAGTAAGCCTTGTCTATAACTCAGTTTCTAGCTGGGGGGAAAACAAGCCAACAAAATAAAACACCAGGCCCAAACAACAAAATTTGCTCTCAGGTGCAATGTAAACATTTTGGCTTGTGAATATTTTGAGATTTGTCTGCAAAGCAATCAGTGATGTGCATTTTAAAAGTTGTTTGGGGAATGAAGCAAAGTGAGGACTTAACTTGTTTTTTGTTTATTTTAGGAGATTTGTTCTTATAGCTTAAAAACGTTCACTGAGAAAGTATTTGTAGACCTGTATTCATACAGTTACAATTTATGTTTTGAATATAATAGATAAGGATAGTGTAAGAATCTAATAATGTCATATTTTTTTAAATGTAGCTTGATGTGTATTTCTAATATCTGTACTTAATTGAAAAGAAATTTCAACATTTGAACTTAGTTTACAAGTTGAACAACAAACCTCTGATAGCTGAGAGCTTTTGTCCTAGTCAGCTGCATACTGGGAACATATACTCTACCTGTATTTCAGTACACTTAGGAAAAGCCTGAGACAAAAAAAAGGTCAAGTTTACAATATAAAGAGTATTTATTATGTTGCCTGCTTAGAAGGGTAGTTCCATCTGCATCATGACCTGAATGAGGCAGCCAGAGTTTGGCCAGGCAGAGCTGCAGTAGTGTGTACAATGGTCATGTCAGCAGAAGCATGGCAGACGTACGTAGTGAACTGAGATACATGTGAGAGAAGAATGTCAGTGAAAGACAGTCAATCTAAAAATGTGTTGACTATTTCAGGATTTCATTGGCCTTTGTTCTGTTGTAAAATCTAGGGGTTGTTTTCCAGCTCTAGTATAAGTATGCATCTTCCACTTGAGAGTGTTTCACTAAAATGCTTCAGATGATTTAAAAGTTTTGTATGCACAAGCTCAGAGCAAGTAGATTCTCCTGTCTACTCTTGAGACATGAGATGAATTTAACTACAGAATTCTTACTAAAATTAAGAAACATTGTAGGATTTGACTGATCTACAGCCCCTGTCATGAAATGTCTCTAGTGCAAATTTCACCATATCATGAGTGACTGTCTTCTGTGTACTGACAGGTTGCTGGTTTTGAATGAAAAGGCTGTTGCAGAGTTAATGCTTGGAATGCATCTGATGCAATACATTTTGTACTAATCCTGGAATTTGTTTAATTGCAGGGATATAAAACCAGACAACATCTTAATGGATATGAATGGACATATTCGATTAGCAGATTTTGGTTCTTGTCTGAAACTGATGGAAGATGGAACGGTAAATTAGAAATAATGATACGATACATTCCTAAATATTTTTTCTTCAGTCCATTGATTGCCACAAAATGTGTGCTAATAAAGGGAAAAGGTGCCTTATGGCAGAGGAAATGGAATATAAATGGTGTTGGCATATAACTGTATTGAAACTGGTATATAATTGTGTTGAAAATACAACTGCAGACTGCTTGGATTTGCAGTATGTTAAAAACCTTTCAGCATACAGTCAACTCATGAATAAATATAGAGAAGCTGTGATCTCAGTGCCAAGTAGGTATTTATGAACTATGAATCTCTCAGTTTAAGCTTGGAGCTCTAATCTTTATTGAAAATGTAAGCTTTAGTATGAGCGGATGAGATACTGAAATGTGATGATGTTCTTCTAGTACATTGAAATTTGCACACTATATAGGAAGTGTGACTAGAATGTGATTCCAGTATGTTTGATCAGGTCCCAGGAGGTTACAAAGCATTTGACCTAATATATGTGATTACCAAATCTATAATTGCTTACTGGCTCTAATCCTGACAATTGACAGTTTTGTCCTTTATCTGTTTTTAAATATTGATAATAGTTTAGCAAAAGTATATTATTGGGATGCCTATTAATGCAGTGCCTTTGATGCTTAAGTATTTTTTTATGAATTTAGAAGCTTTTGCTTGTGGGTAGTTGTTCTGTTATGACAAGAATGCTGGGCTAAATTTATATATACATGGGCACAGTACCACAGTATCTGTAATGATGAAAGTTGATTTTAATCCCAAACATGTAATTTCTCCAGGTCCAATCTTCAGTGGCAGTTGGAACACCAGACTACATCTCTCCAGAAATCTTACAGGCCATGGAAGATGGAAAAGGGAAGTATGGGCCCGAGTGTGACTGGTGGTCCCTGGGCGTTTGCATGTATGAAATGCTTTATGGAGAAACGCCCTTTTATGCTGAGTCCTTGGTGGAGACCTATGGGAAAATAATGAACCACAAAGTTAGTGCACTTTCTGTCTGTCTCTAAGCTAATTTTTAATGATGGGGTAACTTGAACACGTGTTTAAAAATAAGTTTTTGTGTACTAATTATGTTAAGTATAAATGTAAAGCAAAATATATGTTTTTGTGTAGCGAGTTAATGGTTATGGATTGCAGGTGACTTTGCTTTTGGATAAGGCTAAAACTTAAAATCTGGATTTGAAAACATGGATGTCAATTCACTCTGTGGAGTCTGTCTTGGCTACATGACATCAATCCTGTTGTGTTTCTTTCTTCTGGTGAACCCATTCCTTGGTTTATGCAGAAGATTCTAAAATGTTCTTCCACGTGCAGCTAGCTGTAGAATTCAACAGCTGTAGTGTAAGAGAAATTTAAATAAAGGAGAAAAACTAGAAGACAAAAAATCTTGATAGTTTCTATCCTTAGCATAAGTCTTTTCCTTGAAACCTTACTGCATGTATTTCAGACATGGAGCATTTGCACATTTCTTTTTCTGTATAATGATTTTCAGTAAGAAGCTAATTTTTCCAACTTTTTCTTGGTAATAAACTATTTCTTCTTGTTTTAATCTTTAAGGAGAGGTTTCAGTTTCCTGCTCAAGTGACAGATGTCTCTGAAAGTGCAAAGGACCTCATCCGAAGGCTCATTTGTAGCAGAGAGCATCGACTTGGACAAAATGGAATAGAAGACTTTAAGAACCATCCATTTTTTGCTGGGATTGATTGGGACAACATTAGGAACTGTGAGGCACCTTACATCCCAGAAGTCAGCAGCCCTACGGATACATCAAACTTCGATGTGGATGATGATTGCTTAAAAAACTCTGTAAGTATATTAACATTTTGATTAATCAGCCTTTGTAGTGTACTTTGTAACAAAATGTATGGAAAAGGCAGTTTATTTCCCTGTGTTCTGCATAAGTAACAGCTAGGTGTTGCATCAAAGAACTGAGAAGGGAATACTTTCATAGTTTGTAGGCTGGTCCTAAAATCATACTAGTGTTAGGATAACTTTTGTAAATTTGTTGTAGCTGTACATGTCTTTAGCTAATATACATCTGTTGCAGTGACAAGTTTTGTGTCCATGTCTTATAAAGAATTATAAATTTACATACAGATAGCCTGCAATACTATTTCTAGCAGAGCATTGTTAAGACTTAGTATAAGTTTGCATATTGCATTTCACTTTATTTTATTGCTCTACTCTTAATTGCTCATATCGATGTTGGATTCCATTCAGTTAATTTCTACTGAACTTTTTCCAGCCTTTTCTCCAACTTGAGTTTTGGGAAATGTAGGAGAACTATTACAGCCATTTCTTAAGGAACAAGAAAATAGTTTTGCCTTTGCTTAAAATGCTCTGCAACTATTGATTTTACCAGACTTTCTGTTTCTGTGATTTTGAAAAGGAGCTTTGACAGATGATAAATCTCTTAGCATTGAAGGAATGCCTTGTGTTTTCTCCTTGGAAATACCTTTGGGTGTGTTTGTGTGTGTGTCTGTTGAAAGATGCAGAAACCTGCTATTTACGTGTGAGGTAAAGCATTTTCACCACTTTTGCTTTTGTTTTCTGAACTGCATGTGCCTCTCAGTTTCACTCAGTTTTCTGGGCCTGCAGATAAGAGGCAACATGAATTGATATAGAGAAGATGATCGTTATTTGCATACCCTTTTCTCCAGCTGCACATTAAAACATGGAAAACACTTTGGCTTAAACACTTTGTGGGTGTCAGTCTCTTCTCCAAAGTAACAAGCCACAGGACGAAAGGAAATGGCCTCAAGTTGAGCCAGGGGAGGTTTAGTTTGGATATTGGGAAAAATTTCTTTACCAAAAGGGCTGCCTATGAAAGTGGTGGAGTCAACTATCACTGGAGGATTTTAAAACACATGTAGATGTGGTTCTTAGGAAAGTGATTTAATGATGGACCTGACAGTTAATGGCTGGACTTAATGATCTTGAAGGTCTTTTCCAATCTAAATGATTCCATGATCTCTGATTAAATCTCAGAGCCCTTTTACTTATGGGCAAATGAAGTAAATCAGTGTAGCTGCATAGGATGACTTGCGTTTTTTTTATTTTGTTTCCTCACTTGCATCTCATATTTCCACCTCCCTTCACAACTGATGTATTTTTATTTTAAAACTTGTTTATACAGTCTTCAGATACCTGTTTGCATATTATTTTGTCCAGCAACAGCTCTGAGGATGGAGTAGCTGGAGTGGACGCTGTATACAGCAGGTCTTTGTTTATGAAGCTGAAATACCTTTTGGAGGTTGTTCACACATTTTAGTGTTGTCCATTCCACCACTCCTTCTTTTTAGAGCCCAGCCTCCCAGCTGAGGCTCTCAAACTGTGCCTGTGCAGTGTGAATGCTTTACCATTGTGAAGGAGCAGGAACCTGCAGGTGAGGAAACAATGCTCCTCTGCTGAGTTACTGGACTCTCAGCTGAGAAAACTGAGTCCAATTCTTAATTAGCTTTAGACATTTGGGAGTGAAAAGCAGTGCCCCTGAACTGTTAGAGATGAATGCCGGTTTCTAGAGCTTCTTTTTCAGTTTCCTAATTTGAAACATCTGAAGGTTTTGTTCTGTTTTAATATAAGGATGTTATTTTCTTGCCATTTCTTTTCACACCTAGTATCTCAGAACTGCTGAAAAAACCTAGCCTAAGGCATTGCATGACTGAGAATATTTTACATTTTTGCTTTGACTGGTCGACATTGTATTTCATATTGCTTTGCCTCAAATTCCTTATATATAACTTGGAGGTATTTTCTCCTCCATATTTCATACATATCTTTTGATGAAGTTCCACATACTTGCACTGCTGTTATAGAAGTCAGCACCACAGAAGATAAGCCCATGAGACTTTTTTTTTTTTTTTAAAGTTCTTGGCAAGATTTGAATTGCATAGAGCAAATGAGGAAAACCCAATGCTGAAGATAAAAGACAGTGTTGAAAAGCCATGATTGTTATTCTTCCTGAACTTTGAATGAGACTATAGTCCCATGGAAAAATTATATACATAATAATGAAATGTAAAAAGTATGTTGAGCATACACACAAGCATAAAGGGCAAAACTGTGCTGTTCAGGCAGCCTAAGTTGTGCTAGGTTTTAGCTTTTAACTGTTTGGTTTAGTAGCCTTATGGAGAGGTATGATAGATTCGGTTATAATTTTCTCAGCATGATTGTACAGTTAAATTCACACGAGCAGTGGAAGATACGTATCTTGATCTCTGCAAAACAGATACTTTCACAGAATCATACCTTACTATCAATAGATATGATATTTTAGAAAAGTAACCTGTGTGGTACCTGAGCATTGTGGGCTGTTAAAATCATGCAATTAAGTATTTGATACTTTTAAAGTTACTGGTAAAGACAGTTTTGAAATTCAAATCTGATGAAGGTGAAAACAAAATGTAAAGGAGAATTAAAATTTTACTTTTTCTAGCCACAGTAGTCTGTAATAATTGATATTTTTATTATGATTCAGTGGAAAGTTAAGGGCTTTGTAATTTGGTCTAGTCCTTAGTTTCCAAAGAACTCAGCTTCATGAATTTGCACAATCTAGCAATATCATTAGTGTTGTTTGGGAGCCCTTTTATAACATGAAGGTTTTTGTCCGGTAAGAGGACAAGGTTGTGATGTAATACATCTGACACTACCACTGGAAAGGTAATTTCAGATGCAGTCTTACTCCTTGTCCTTTCCTGCTGAGTTTTACGTGAAAAAATTGTACAATTCGTTCCTTTCTTCATTTTTGTTTAGGTTTAGAAAGAAATTGTTACATACCTTTTCTGGCAATTTGGAATCGTTTAGCACTTCCAGTGCACTAATCGTCTTCTTGGGGGTTTTCTTTTGGTGACTGTTAAGGCCATCTCTAGTAGAGCAACATAAACCTTGCATCTTGGGGTTCAACAGGAAGCTTTTAACAGAGCATTTAAGAATATTAGAACTTCAAATAGTCCAAGTAGAATAACAACATCGTTTTTTTAGCCTGAAGCGAAACTCAAACATTTGTCTTGGTTTGTAGTTCTTTGTCTGGCAAGAAAGAAGAGCAAAGAATGAAGGAATGGTCAAAGCACTAATGGGATTAGAACACTCTGTTGTATTACTTCTTTCTTCTCTCCAAATAGAGATGGCCCACTCAGAAGTGGGCTGGTAATTCTACAGGCAGGAAGCCCTGTTGACTGAATAGCAGAGAGGAGTATAGCAGGGAATAAAAGGTGTTGCTCTTTGTGCTAAGAACTTCTTAGAAAAAAAATTGAATAAATTGACATCTCATATGTGTAATAATATGCTTTCCTCCAACAATAGCCTATTTAATTAGAAAAGCATTTTTATGTCAGCATGCTCTTTTTTTTTTTGTAAATGTTTAATGCTGTTATAAATAGATTTAGTTGATGCTGTTTCATATTTGGGCTGTAGATAAGGATGACAATGAATATAGTTCATATCATACTATCACTAACACTTCTCATATGGTTAAACTGGAAAATCTGTTTCTTTTAAGTCCAGTTGGATACTGCTTACTCAACTGTCCTGTTATTTTTCTAGGAAACAATGCCTCCACCATCCCACACTGCGTTTTCTGGTCATCATTTACCATTTGTGGGTTTCACGTATACAAGTAGCTGGTAAGTTAAGAGTTCTAAAATTGTCTGTAGGGTAGTTACAGTATTCTAACTTTCTGTCTTTGATATCTGTTCAATATGTTCCAAAGAATATGGTTTATTGAGGAAATTACCATAATCTAAGATGCTGTCTGTTCAAAAGAATGAGTTCTGTGCAGGTAAAATTTACATACATATAAAGGTCAGTGCCTGTGCTCAGGGGAGTTTTAATGAGAAAGGTAGTTATTAGAGAATGTATAATATTAACTGCATATGGCAAAGTTAAGACTAGATGTGTGGACCCTGGCAGAACTTAGTTTATTAGACATTAAAAGCAGTTTTATTTCTAGCCCTTTGACACTTCTGTAAGTCTGAATAGAAACTTTGTAAAAATTACTTTAATTGATACCTGGTATTAATGTAGAATTTATTTCACTGTTTGCACTGCTAAACTAAACAGGGAAGTCCCTTGTATGCTCCTTGTTTATGAAAATAAAGGAAGTGTTTACAATTGAAAAAACAGGCCTGTGTTTCTGCTGGGAATGTGACTGTCCTAGGATGTCCTAGACTTCAAAAGGATTATTTGCATAAGTAGTAGCATGTGTACATGTGTAGCCACAGCATTTCTGACATGTCCATGCCCTGGTTGTAATGGGATAATTTCACACCATTTTTAGTGATTTGTGTCTTTAAAGCATTTGTGATACTTGATTAACTATTCTCAAATGAATTATTATTGTAATCTTACTGTCTAGGCTGTTGCTTTTTGCTATCTTTGCTATAGACTGTCCGTAATGATTTTTAATCAGGAGTTCATCCACTTCTGTGTAACAAAGATGCATTGAGATCAGGCATGCTAGGTAAAAATTTTTTCCATTTCCAATGAGCACATACTAACAAGGTATTTTTTGATGATCTAATAAATGGCACAATAATTAACAACTTAAACAAACTGTTTATTGGTTGATGTTTTTATAGCATTATTTTAAAACAGACTGTTGTAAAATCCAATACTACTTATTTTTTTCCCCCAGTGTGCTTTCAGACCGCAGCTGTCTAAGACTGACAGCTGGACCACCCTCCATGGATCTTGATGCCAGCATTCAAAGAACTTTGGAGGATAGTTTAGCAACAGAAGCTTATGAGAGGAGAATAAGACGTCTAGAACAGGAAAAGCTTGAACTTAGCAGAAAACTGCAAGGTATAATCTTTTTAAAAAATCATTCCATCACTTTTTAAACTTAGATTAACCTGCAGTTTTGTGAGGCTGTGGAAAAAAAATAAATATACATTCTGGAATGCTTTCAAGTAGAAAGGAATTATCTTCATTATTTCTGTTCACAAATTTCTGTTACTCCTTATGTCTGAAATACACCATGTATGCAACTTCTTATGCTGACTTTGTTCTCACTGTACCTTGGTCACTATGGCATAATGGCATAAACATTTCATTCTTAAAACTTCTAAGAACTTAGTGTGTCCAGCTGACAATTACTGAAAAATTGTCACTTAATAGTTGGAAATTACAAATTGTAGAATGCCTAGTGCAGGATCTTTTGGCGTGTCTTAATTTATCAGTAGTAGCTCTTTGATCTCCTCAGATGTCAGACGTGTAATTTCTCCCTCTCTTCCGTCTTCTTCTAGAGTCTACCCAGACAGTACAGGCTCTGCAGTATTCAACAGTGGATGGCCCAATAACGGCAAGCAAAGATTTAGAAATTAAAAGTTTGAAAGAAGAAATTGAAAAGTTGAAGAAACAGATAACAGGTGTGTTAAAAATACTAATGTAAAAGCTGTGATAGGAAACCCTGTTTTGTGAAGTTTGGGTTTTTCATCTCCAATTGTAATGCTACTATTCCTTGGCTTTATAAAATAATTTTCCAGTCTGTTTTTACTTTTCATTTTACCCTTCACTCTTCCACTGTACCTCAACATTTTCTCTAAATTCAATTTGGGTTTTCCAAGTGGCAAGGAGTAGTGCATGGGAGAGGATACAATGGGCCATAGGGCTGCACTTCCAGCAGCAGAAGTGAAAGAAATTGCCGCCAAAATAAGTCCTGCCTACAGTTGCATGGCCCCTTCTCAATCTGTGCATTCCATGCACTCTCTCATTACTTTAATTAACTTGATTAAACGAGGAAAATGCTGTTAGATAGAGAAAATTTAATCAAATTATGATCAGATAAATCAGCACAAGGTGGGCAATAGGAGAGGAGAGGAGAGGAACCACCTTTCAGCTCTGCTTTCAATGAGCTCTCATTCCTTTCAAAACTGAACATCTATTTTCTTTGCTTCTGGGAGTTCTTGAAGATTTTATGAAAACTTAAGTTTTGGCTGTCAAGTACCTCAGTACTTTAATGTTGAAAAAGCGTTTTTGAAATCTGTGCAGCCAAAAAGATTAATTTTTAAAATTAATGTTATGCTGCCTTTCATCAGGACTCTCAAACTAGTCAAAAAGCAAAGGCCTACTTAGCCCAGTATGTGTGTTTTACAGAGGCACCTGGAGATGTTTAGGGGAAGATCCATCTTTTTCCAGCGTTACTTTCCCAGATTCTGGACAATTCATGTTTTAAGAACTTTGAGAGAGAGGGCTTATATTGCACCACTATATTGAATATACAGCTATGAGTGAACTGATTTGCTGTCTGTTTAGCTAATACCTTTTTAGCCTGCTTTAAAGGCTAGTATTCAGTATTCTTGATTTGGTATTCTGAATTAAGTTAAAGGGAATTTTCTCTCATGGTCATTCATAGCATAGGACTTCTGCTATCTGTCTCCATAATCCTGTCTTTAAAATAGGATCTTAAGAGCAGAGACATCTCAAAAAAAAGGAAGAAAGGAAGCACAGCAAGATTTTTTTATTTAGGAAAATTAACAAGAGACTGTTAGGTCTGGAACCAGAGAAACAGGGAGAAAACCCCAATTAATCTTACAGGAATAAGAAAATGTCTGCGTTTTGTGTGAAAAATCAGTGACAAGTAGTGGTAGATACATCTCTATTATATGTCCATATCTTGCCTTTGGCAAGGGAAAAAGAAAAAGCCAGTAAGGTTGGAGGAAACTACAAAAAACATTTGTTCTGGTTTGTATTTGTGACAGGACTTCATTCAGTTCCTGAAAGTGTCAGGAATGCCAGCAGCAGCACCCACAGGAAGAGTAATTTGAACTTGACTTGCGGACACTTGATGTGTTCAGACTCTGCAGCTGCCTTATGGGGCAGGAACAGCTATGTGTGAACTGCAGAGTGCAGCACACAGATTACAGCCTGTCGAAACTGTGCAGTCTGGAAAAAGCCTGTTACAGATACGCAGTTGGACAGCTGCTCTGGCGTGATGCAGCAGTTTTGTATTGTACCATAGGCATTATTTTTGGATAGGAACATGGCTTAGGAAGGATCACTCTGGTTTGAGTGATGCCATGTTGGCACTATATCAGGACAAAAGCTTTTGTGAAATTTTGCTCCAGCCAAATGTCCCTCCTCTTGCTGCTATGATGAGGATAAAGACAACATGATCAGAAACCCTTTCTCTGCAACAATCCTTAGATCCCGTTTTGAGTCTTTGGGACCACTGGAAAGCAACATTTACAATAACAGCTTTTAAATGAGACCAGTCATTCACAGAAAAAACATCAGGATCAGCCTTAAATTATATTTTACTCTTTACTATTGAGCTGCAGCTTAGTTCGTTGCTGAAAGTACCACTCACTTCCTTTGGTAATGAAAAAAAATAGTGAAGGTGTGGAAACATTCCCCAACACATCTGCTATCCCTTTTCAAATTGAAAAGAAGTCAAAGTCTGGTGAAGGTGGTCAATACTGAGAAGATTTTTCCTAAAGTAATTTTCTGCTTCACAACACATACATATTTGTGTATTTATTCTTGGACAGAAAGTGTACTTTTGGAGTTTGGTTTCAAAGTAAATAATGGGTTCAAATGAGGAAGATGCAGACTTGTCTAACCCATCCCCAGTCACCACACAACTTTGCTAGTATATACTTGAATGCTTTGTCTCATCCAGCCATTTGTTAGAAAATACTCATTTGTGCCTTAAGGTGTAACTAATACAAGCAAATTTGATAAAATAAGAATGTTCTATTTTACTTGATTTTACGGGGGTTTTGAGATAGATTTTATAACTTTATTTATGGCAGAATACAGAAACAAACCAAGTGATGGCCATGTCTGAATGCTTCCAAATATAGGGGAGCTAGTTCCAGGTTTTCTGGATAGCCTTTAAAAGATCTAATTTCTTTACTAGATCTGATGAACTTTTGGAAGGTTCAGTTCAGGTGCAGAGCTGAACTTTTTATGCTTTGGGCTCATCTTCTGGGCAGCTAAATGTAATACAATAATACATTACAGTGAGTGTTTGTCTATATTATCTAAAATGTTAGTTACAACTAGGGTGATTAAGTGGAAAATTACCATGTAAAACACATATGTCACACCTAGCTTTTTGTTATAGTCTTTAACCTCTATTACTGCCTTTTCTGAAGCTGTAAGAGAAACACCTGCTTAAAAAGGTAATAAAGAATGAACTCAAAATTGTGTCAAATTCAGGAGTGTCACTGGTAGGACATAAAAAACACATTTTTCTTGTGTATCTGGTTTTCCAGGAAATGACAAGCTAGCATATGCTTTCAATTTTTGAGGTCAAAGTTATAATTTTTGTTCGCTAAGTTACATAGGAGAAAACTTTGAGGAATCTTTAATATTGCCAAATATGTAAAGGGCAGCAATGCAAGAAGAAAACAGAGCCATGGAACAAAGTAGTTCATGCACAGAAGAGAGATTTATCTTGGCTCAGCAGAGCCATATATAAACTTTTTTTTCACTGGTGACTTCAGAGTAGACGATATAAGAGAGGCAGTTAATAATTTCTGGCTTTGAGCTACATCTCTTTTTTAAGTGCATTCTTTTAAATTTTTAAACAAGAGTCGGTGAATTAAAACAATGGTGAATATTTTTCTGAGTATAAGCTAATGGTATTAATTTGCTTATAAAATTCTTGTGTTTCAGAAATTAACCCTCTTGAAAATATATGTGTTTTTATATTTGATTTCTCCAAGAGCCAGTGTCTTAGGGTTACATTTATGAAAATGTAGTTAAAGACTGTTATTAAGAGTATAGATGGGTTCCTGTTCTTTGGGTAAATACAAGTGGTTTGAAGACCTGCCCACAACTGAGATAAAAGACAACATGTCCAGTGATTTCATAGAACTTGGAATTAACTTACCTTCCTATATAACTTGCTTTAAAGTATTTTTTTAAAGTAAAGACTACAAGGCAAAGAAAACACCCCACTCACTGGCTAGAAAAATTCAGTTGCCATATTTCATGAATTTCAGTTTTTCTTGTAGAATTTGAAGGTATTTTTATGACATTATTTAACTGTGCCATAGAAATATACTGTCACTGTGTAAGTGACTGTTGGTAAGAAACTGGCTGCAATAGTTCTCCTTTATTTATAGTAGTAATAAAGCATATCACATAAAAACAAGTGGTTTTCACACTAGAAATAAGTAAAATCAGCTGAAGTTAATTTTAAGGGTATCGACAGGAGAACACTTGCCAGCTCTTGAGTGACCCATTATTTTTACTGTTTCTTTTTGGGAGAAGTTGGGAGGAGGAGGGAGACTGTTTATTATTGCAGTGTAATAAAAGATGTATTATATATTACATCACAGCACATAAAAGTCAGATGTATAAGTTGTGTTAAAGCATACATTACAGAATTATGTATAGAGCATGGTTGTTATAATGTGAGAAGAAGAGTTATTACCATTTTTGTGTTGTATTCCAGCAAGCTGTGACCTTTCATTCTGTTCCCTTAAAAGCAGATAATGGCAGCTGAAACAACCTGCTCCCTATTCTAAACCAGATAAGAATTGCCTTGTTTTGTGATTAAATGGAAACCAGAAAAATTATTGAAGGGGCTTCAAGCAGCTAGGCTATGCTATTCTAGAATTACGATTTTTCCCTTAGAATATTTGGAGTTCTGCTGCTTTTTCTAGAATCTGGTCAGCTGGAACAGCAACTCGAGGAGGCCAGCACTGCAAGGCGGGAATTGGATGATGCTTCCAGACAAATAAAGGCTTTTGAGAAGCAAGTCAGAACACTGAAGCAAGAGAGAGAAGATCTTAATAAGGTAAAAAAATCATTTTGTCAGCGTCTGTTGTAAACCCTCAAGACTGTTTTATTTTTGTTCATTTTGCTTGTAATAACTTTCAATTGTAAAACTAATGAGCAGAGAACAAGTGTGTAGCATGACCTACTTAGCTTTCTGCTTTTTTTTTTGTTGAAGAAAAGGACATTATTTAACATGTTGTCTGTATGACTGCTGGGTGCTCCCTAAGTGACTGCTTCTGGATAGTGAATAACTCCTTAATCCAAATTGCATGGTGGCTGCAAAAAAGGTTTTATAGCTTCACATTTAGGTGATAATGATAGGGGCTAGAAGACTGAGTAGAGAAGAACTATTCCAGACAATTTAATCTGAAGTATGGGTGAGACTTTAACAGTGAAAAAATGTGAAGAATGGTATTAAGGCTGTGTCGCAGAAGTATTTCCAGTAGGGAGATGTGAAAAATTGCCCAAAGATTGAAAAGTAATTTGATATAACTACAGTTAAAGAATACTGGATTTTATTTCTTCTTCTCTATCTCCCTGATGCCTCATTTTCTTGTTTATAAAATACTGTGTTATTTCTCAGCCCTTTTTTGTATTCATCTTTAAATCACCCTGTAATCAGGTGTGAAATACATAAAACCTGTTTTTCATCATGATTATATTGGCCCAGTATTTTAGAGGCCACACTACAGTTGATGTGTCAGCTGTGTTTAACACTGTTTCTTCTGACCCTTAAGGCTCTTAAAATTTTGAAAGCTGCCAATTTGTCCCAGGAAGACCATCTCTCTTCTAAACCAACTCATAGTGATTAGGACCTCTTCTTAAGAACCTTAGAAACATATTTAGATTTACACGGATATCAGCAGTCCCAAATATTAATTCTTCCTGTTGGTCTTTTTTTTAATCCTGAAATTTGCTTTTCCTTGCTTCTTTTTTCTGCTCTGGCTTGACTGAACATTATTGAACTAATTAAACTGCTGTGGTCCCTCATTGGTAGTGTGGTGGCACAAACCTAGGGCACAGCAGGCTTTGTGAAGGTATTGTGGTGTGGAGTTATCACTGCACTAGCAGTGTTATTTTGTGCTGGTTCTTTGAGAAGGATAGTTATCATATGTTGCTTTTATTCACTGCAGTATTTTGTTGCCTGAAACCTTCTCTGATATTTGGTATTAAGGTACAGTGTATGGAAATCATATTTGCCATTGCAGGCCAGTTTTCTAAAGCTTCTTGCGTAAAAATTTTCATAGAGCAGATTTTTCCATTCAGATTTAATAATTTAGCACTTGAGATTCTTGTAATTTATTTAAGGAATTTTTAAAAACCAATGCTAATGACATTTTTGCATTAAGAAAGCGAAGTATTTTTATATTGCAATGTATTGTGCTTGAAAACCATTGTGTTTATCTGTAATAATGGAGTAGATTCCTACTTGGTTTACATTTATGGAGTTTGACTAACTCTAGTAGTGTAAAATATGCCTCTTTCCTCATTTATAGAGGCGTGCAATCTGTATTGTAGATGCATTCATGAAATAAAAAAGAATATGTCATTTCTGTTCACTCTGGAGAAAGCGTTAGATGCGCATCCAAAGACAGAATTGGCCTTGTAGCTTTCTAGGTTTATTACTTAATTCTTTTTTTAAACTGTAGGAACTGGCTGAGTCTAGTGACAGATTAAAATCCCAAGCCAAAGAGCTGAAAGATGCACACAGCCAGCGGAAATTGGCAATGCAGGAATTCTCAGAGATGAACGAGCGCCTGACAGACTTGCACTCTCAAAAACAAAAGCTTGCCCGCCAGCTCCGAGATAAGGAGGAAGAAATGGAAGTGGTGATGCAAAAAGTAGAAAGTTTAAGGCAAGAGTTACGCAGAACAGAGAGACTTAAAAAAGAAGTAAGTGGTGAGAAGACTGTTTAGACTCTATGAAATAAGTTATATGTAAGGTTTTCTGAGTATTTTTTTTATTTGTAAATCTTTAACCTTGTGTCTGTTGTTTCAAACAGTACCAATTTTGTTTTCTAAGATTTTGAAGCATTCAGTATGGTGCTGAAGATTTCTCTCTTATATTGAAAACCATTAATAGATTTTGGAAAAAAAATACAGGATCCTATCTATTAAAAACGTATGTACTTTTGTAGCTGGAAGTCCAAGCTGAAGCTGCAGCTGCTGAGGCATCCAAAGACAGGAAATTGCGAGAGAGGAGTGAACAGTACTCTAAACAGTTGGAAAGTGAAGTAGAAGGGCTAAAGGTTAGTCTGTTTTGATATTAACACCTGCAAACTTACTAGTCAACTAGGACTTGGATCTGTCTGATTGCTTTCAGATGTAGGACAAAAGGGTTTTTTCAGTCTGTCACTTCAGTTGGCGCTGAATGTTAACACAGGTATGCATTGCATTATTGCCCAGAAAAATGAATATTTGCCTGATGTGCTATTTCTTAATAAGCTACCATGTCTTACCACCTTGCTTCCATTAATACTTTGTTTAACTTTACCTATTAAAAGCTTTTTTTTTTAGCATAGGATGGTTGAATATTTGAAGATAAACCTGCAGTCTAGGCAGGTTTCCGTATAGGTGTTCTGCCTGCTGTGTTGTTTCTCATGTTTCCTGCACAATAGATGTCAACTGATGTAACCATAAAGGAACAGTCTGCCTCTCAGCCAGAAGATGAGGCATTTTTGCCCAGGAAGAGCATTGAGTATGAAGGCTTTCTTTATATTGATGAGATTGCTCACATGTGCATGTGATTTTAAAAGAAGAAATTTAAGGCAGCCAAGAATATTAACTGTTATTTTATTGTGTTATTTTCAGGTTTTTATGCAGTGCTCTAGAGAAGTTAGGCTTTCTCAAAAATTGAATAGAATGTTTTTAATTTACTTACGCAGATTGCTGTTCATTTACAGCAAAATCCTGTTCCAAATGTTTCATGCAGTAGGGTAATTCTAAACTTTTTGGGCAAAATGTGAGATTAGTTGTAATCTGGTCTTAATTTAAATGAACAACTGTCCCGGTTTGAAAGACAGGTGTCTGCTAGGGAAAGCAGGGCCTTCCCTTGAAATGGAGAAAATAAATCCTCTCCCTCTGAGCTAGTACAATTTTGAAATTAAAGGGCTCACAGGGAAAGATATGGGGATAGGAATAACAGTTCTTTACTAGTATGTATAACAAGGCAAACAAACAACAACTATGGAATAATCTCCCAGCGTTGGGATGGTGGGGGGGGGGTAGCAGCAACCATCCTTCTCCGAAGCCAAGAGCAAGTGACAGAGAGCAACTGCTCCCATTCTGCTTTAAATGCTTCTCGTCTCGAGGTGTCCCCGCCCACCCTCTGAGAGAATCTCCCAAAAAACCAGGGAGGTTCCCCTTCCCCCTGTCTCAAGGACCTAGCCATCAGTGCTTCTTACCATGTCAATGGGATGCCTGGAAAAAATTCCACAGGCAAAGAGGAAAGGAAAAACCAACCTCCAACAACAACCAAGTCTTTTTTCATTAGAATTCTTTGCGGCATTCATCAACATTAAGTTATGGCACAGAAAATCTGGTGTTTTTTTGCAAACATTCTTCTATTTGGCCTTCCTTTGCTAAAAGAAAATAAGGAAATCCATTCAATATGAAGTTTGTATTAATAAAGTTTCTACTGCTGTGAATTCAGATTGTTATCTGAAAATTAACATGTGTTTCTTCTGCTTCCATGAATCTTCCCCATCAGCAAAGATTTTGTATGACAGTTTAAGAGGCAAGAAGAATTTATGGGAGATCTGTTGAGAATAAATGATCTGCTGATTTATAGCAGCAGGGCAAGTTTGTCAGAAGAAGAAAATGGAATTTTAGCTTTCTTGGTAATATTTTACAATTCAGTAAGCACATTTTGGATCACATGTGGTTTTTGTGATACTGCACTGTCCATTCAGTAAAAGTTCTGCATGGCTCCTTAGTTATATTCAGGGAGCTCTCCTACACAAAAGTAAGTATTTAAAGAAGAAAGGAAGGTTTCTCCAGATGAGGAGAATTGAAAAGACCATAAATTATGGAAGGTTAAGTGTAAACAGGATGTTGAGAGCTAAATAAAAAGAATTTAGGAAGCGTTTTGTAGAGGATGCTCAGAGTGGTTGTGGAGAGTTCTTTAAATCCAAAGCAGAAAACCTCAGGAAACTCATGGGGCTGCTTGGGGATGGAAAAGGCCATCTCTGAGCTAATAGAGCTGTGGCAAAAAATGCTCCACAACTCCTCAATGTGTCACACTTCACTGCTGATGGAGGAGAGGTTGCCACACAGTGTGTTCTTTGCAGCAGGCTGAGCAGATGAGCTGGATGTGTTTGGGATGATTGCAGAAAGCAAGAGAGCAGGCAGGTGAGTCAGATATGAAGTCACCTGAGGGAGTTCTGAAGGAACTTGAATGAGAACTGCTGGCCTAGATGTGAACCCTCTTATTACAGGCAGCCCATTCTGTCACTGTCACTGTCATTCAGAACATCTGGGGAGGTGCAGAGGTCTGGGTGCAGCTTCCTCAGGAAAGGAGTAGGGCCTGTGCTAAAGGATAAGGTCAGAGAGTTCATGGATGAAGCAGAGCCTGTTGAGAATAAGGCAATGTGCCTTCTGTCCAGCCGAGTGCTGCAGCACTGATCTGCTGGGGTTCTGCAAACTTGTCTGTGATGAGTGTAGAAAGAGGGGATCCTGTGGATGTCATGTATTCAGATTTTCAGTAAAATCAGACTCAGTATTAGTCAGCAGTGTGCCCTGTTAGCCAAGAGGGGTGCATTAAGCAACAGCTGTCAGTGTGCCAGGAGATGCATTATGTCTCAGTTGCACCATTTATCCATTTGAAGTAGGCATGTGTGAAAACATCTATTTGGAATATGCACTTACATCAATTAAAAATGTATTCTCTGTTTACTGTATCTCTCTAGTTCTCTAAGCCATTGTTCAATACCATTTGGCTTTCTCTTCTACTGCACCATCTCTCTTATGGTTGCAATAGTATATTTCCATTGTGGTAGAAAATGTGCAATTACACTAAAATATTTTACGTACCCGACAGAGGATGTTGCAAAGCCTGAACTTTTTCTGTGCTCCATTACCCTGTATATGTGAGCAATTCAGGATGTTGGGCAGTAACAAATAAGTTCCATAGTTAATTGCCTGTGCATGAAAGAAAATTCTGATGCTTGCTTTTTTTTTTAAAAAAAATCTTTCTTTCTCCAAAGCATCTCCTGTTAGAATGGCATCTTCCTTCTCCAGTTTATCATTCTGCATCCTAAGGGCAGGATTTTACTCTTAGATCAAAACAGATGGTTGTTTTGATGAGTTAGAGAAAACAGTGCAGTAGCAGCACATCTCTGGCTCATACATGTAGGGGTTTTGCAGTATTTTTGCTGACACAAACAGCAAGGCCCAGCTTTCTCACAGAATTTGTCATGGTACAAATTCAGCTCATTGGAATGTTCTACAATGACATTTAGCTCTTAAAGCCTGTTGATACATCAGCAAAAGAAAATTACCCAAAGCCATGCCAAGTTAAGGGTGACTGAGAAGTTTTTACAATCTCATTATAAGAATGGAGGTATAATTAGCAAAATACCTTCAGTCCTCTGGAAGGTGTGACACAATTACCATAAGGAAGTAGGTTTTCCAGTTACCTGCACTTTCTCAAAAGACTGTTTTTTGAATTTGCTTTCCTTAGAACACCTTTAATTGCATATTTTAAAACAAGAAGAAATTCCAAGCCAAGTTGTCCATATGTTGACATTAAAAAGTTATTTCCATACTTGGATTTCAGTGCATGTCATACCACTATCTCATTTTGAACCTGATCTTGCTCCTCCTCTATGTTATGGCAGGACATTGAGTTTAGTGAGTGCAGCATTTGGTGCAAATGTGTATGTATCCTGAAGCAGTGTGTAAAGACTATTGAAATGACTGAAGACCTCACTAAGAGAGCTATGAAACTGCGAAAAGTGAAGTAATTACTCTTATTGTTTAAAGCTTGTTTTTCCTATTAATTCACTATGATAGAAACGGTCAGTTTAAGTAAAATAGGTCAGGTTTCCCTCCTGACTGATACAATCCATATAGTGTTTCTCTAGCTAGACTTTAGCCTTCAGTTAAGCCTCTGCTTGTCTTAGTATAGCTTTTCCATAAACTATTTGTCCTTCAGAATATATTAACTGTATATCCTAGTCCTTATTCTGTATTTCTGAAAGTCATTTGAACTTCTTGTTGTCAACTGTGTGAGTGGAAGCATCAAAGTCTTTAATTCTGCAGTCCCTTTCTGACTGCATTTAAGGTGTTTAAAGTGATGATCAAATTGTCAATGGCTTGAAAATTATTACTGCACTTAAATAACAAAATAATAAAGTGTCATTCAGATTTGTGCTCTTAACAAATACTGAAAAAAATTGAGATAGATGTATTTAACTCAAGGCTCTAAGGGGATATTTCTAAACAAAGACTTTGGAATATTGAGTTGTTATTAAGCATCATTTTCAGCATTCTTGAGTGTTAATTTGGGGCTCTGTATTTTAGCAAAAGCAGGTTGGTCGTTCACCTGGGGTAAGCAGTATAGAACATCAGCAAGAGATCACTAAATTAAAGGCAGACCTGGAAAAGAAGAGTCTTTTCTATGAAGAGGAATTATCTAAACGTGAAATGATGCATGCTAATGAAATAAAAAGTCTGAAGAAAGAACTGCGGGATGCAGAGAGCCAGCAGCTTGCCCTCAAGAAGGAAATCATGGTTTTGAAAGACAAGTTAGAGAAAACCAGAAGAGAAAAGTGAGTATTATATGCAATCTACCTGATTTTAACGCTTTGAAGTCTCCTAATATTGTTCCAAATACACTGTCACTTCCTTAAGTGTAATGCATACTGTTGCATTTTGGCTGAGCTGATGCCAGAGTTGAAAAGAGTCACCTTTAAAAACAGAACACAACAAAAAACTCCACATCCTTGTACTGAAACAGGTAGTTTTGCACCAGAACTGTTTTACTGGCTGACCATTCCAAGGTATGTAACTTGAGTTCCAGACTTGCAGACTGGGGTGTGTTGACCCCTGAAACTTACGTTGCACTTTAAAACAGTTTTTCACCATTTTTCTTTTATCTGGTATTTTCATCTTTTGATGCAGAACTAATGTGTTAGAGATCAAGTATTGTTTACATTTCTGCCAGCACAGGAACAGTCACTTAATGTGAGCTGAGGCTAATCCATGCTGGGTTCCATCCAGTGTTAACATCAGTCAGCAGACTACTGTGGGCGTAAGCTGCTTTGTCTCTTCTGATATGGTAATTTGTCAGACCTGATTTTTTCTCTCCCACATGGTGGAGCTTATAACTGGCCTTGAGATTGTTCCTTGAGGCATTCATCAATAAAAGCAAGTTCTTCTGTTGGATCATGTAGTAGTGGGAATAAGTTATAAATTGAACATGCTCATGTTCATTCATAAAAAATTCAGAATGCTTCATAGACACTAATATAGATGAGTCTTTTTGCTGCTTAAATACAATTTTTTTCCAAAAAGTTTATGCCAGTAGGGGTGGAAATGCTGTTTGTCTGGTAAATTGTATTCAGCAGGGATCCTAGATCCTACAGCCTAGAATGCAGTGCATGAGCTGTTTCTTCCTAGCATGCAGCTCTTCAATAGGCTGGACCTACTAACAGGACAGGAGTTTGGAGAGGAGTTTGCTGCTTTGTTCTAGGTGGAGAGGTAAAACTTACCTCAACAGCGTGTTTTCATTGTGACACAACTTAACGTTCTTGCTGACCAATGAGTTAAAAATGCACAAAAGGCTATTCTGTCTTGTAAAATATAAAGGTGGTGGTATGACACTCTTTTAAGTCCAGCAGTGTCTCAGAAGGAATATTCACTAAAGAATCGTGAATACTTCTTTCTGCAGGTTATACTGTTTGTAAGGATCATACCTCCAAGCAGTGACTGGACGAAAAGCTCCTTCTTTCCCAATCCTAATTGTACAGCTGCAGGCATTCTAAGTAGATGTCCGTTCTAGCCCATTCATAAACTCTCTTTCAGTCTGGTCTCTCTCTATAAATAAAAAAAGAACTGGGTACAAATCTGCAGTGAGTGCTGTCATAACTGTGTGTTTCTGTCTGTTTCAAGTGTTTGAGAACATTTTAAAGTGTGAGCAGTAATGTGTCACATAACCAGTATTAGACACTTGGCTCCTCATGGCAAGGGCTGCAGTCCTGTTAAGTCAGGTGTCCAAGCACATGATTGGTGCTTGGTAAAGGCATGATCTTATCTGTCTTTTGTTAAACAAATCTGCAAAATCTCATGCAAGCATTAGGACTCCACAGAAAGGCAGAAGTCCAGTGTTCAAGTTACGCTATGGTTTGTCTTCTGCGGTTTAGAAGGGAAGCTTAAGCATTCGGAATGCAGGAATTGCTGCTGCTACTCAGTATTTGGTAGTTTTTGTTAAAAGAACATAGATTTTCTGGTTATCCATATTGTTTTTAGCTTTTGTAGTCTGGCATGAAAAGCTTTTTGTGAGTCTTCCAATAGAGAGATGTTGAATGTAAGCACTGAAAAGGAAGCACCTGGAGGCTTTGTGCTGAAGTAAGTGGAATTATTTCAACAATAGGCTTGGGGTGGCCATGAAGTGCGCTTATACAGTTTGGCAAAAATATTTTAGTAGTCTAAAAATAATTTTCAGTGCATATTTAAAAAGATCTTGGTAAGAGGATGTGGTTGTATTACTGTGTATGATAAGTGAATTACACAGTTATTCTAAGCAAGGATCAGTAAGAGCTTTGACGAAATCTGTATGTAGATTTTTGTGTGACTTGCACGTTAGTGGTTTATATTTTGCATTTTTTAAATAGATATTTTTGTTTCTTTCAATTTTAAAAGCATATGCTATTTCAAAAGCATAAGTCTTCAAGGGAGTGATTACCTTCCTGTAAAATGATTGCAAAATGATTGCGCTTTGCTGAAGTCTCATAAACTGCATGCTATTAAAGTTGGAAGCACAGGAATACAGTATCAGGCCAGTGATCTGTGTAGCACAAAATTCCATTTCTTAGAATTGTCATTAGGAAGTATTTCAGAAGAAGATGCAAAGAACTGTGTAAAATAAATCACATTTGTAGAAACTTCTTTTAGGCCCATCATTTCATGATGGATTTATAAAGCAGAGAGGTTTATAGAACAGCATTTGCTGGTTTTAAATTATGTGATATGAAGAAGCCTGGGGGCTGGTGTTTGTTTCAGGTCTATTTTTCTTGGTTTCAAAGCAGTAAGATAAAATATTTGGCCACTTTGTACAGGTACAATAAAGAACTGGAGTGACAAAGTGATACCATAAAGCAGTATTTCACATTGCTTGGATGTGGTTTGCTGCAGTTTTACTGATAAAAAGAAAGCTGGGATATGTATATTTTCTTAACTTGAAGAGGAGACACATAGCTAAATGTTAGATGAGAGAAGTTTGATGGGAGAGGAGGATGCCAGGCTTCAAAGCAAAAGCATTATTTTGATCTTGGTGTCTGTTCAAGCTAGACCTATGGAGTCTGTCACAGTTCTGTTGTTTGCTGAGTAGCTGTTTGGGTGTGATGGGTTATACCCACATTCTCCTCTGTTTCAAATTTATCTTCATTTCTGTGTTACACTGTAGCAGTCTGACTTACTGAGGTAATGACAATCACCAGCTGAATTAAGAACATAAAATATAGAAAATTACAAATATGTTGGGCACTTTCACTAATCCATAGCGTCCTTAATCCACCACAATTTGTGGCTGCTTTCAGCCCTAAAGCCTTAAAGGAATAAATTTAAGACAAATACAGAAAAATATTCCAAAACAGACCCATGAAAGCTGGTTAAAAAAATTTATTAGAAGTTTGGTCTTCTGTCTGCAAAATTAGCTTTGAATCTACGCATTGAAAACAGAAGCAGGATCTGTTGTTAATTCCTATGACAGCCAATGCTTTAATCTCTTCCTGCTTTTTTTCTACACTGCTCATCATATGCATGGAATCTATTGATACAGAAAAGGAGTGGTGGTGAATTTCAGACTTGGCATTTAAACAGTGAGATAGTATGTAACTTTACTAGGATGAAGTGTTATGTTTCAAAGGACGCCTGGCAACATAGAATTTCACTGTAAGTCTGACATGTTGTACTAGATTTCAAAGAGTGGTTGAAGCACTAAATGAATTTCAAATTAAGAGTAGGAAATTCAAACCAGCATTGCTCTTAACTGGGTTCAGTGTAACCACTGACATTTCTCGTCAGAGAGTGTTCTCTCAATTAGGCAGAACTGCAGTAGTTCTACATCTGAGAAGAAAAAGCAAGAATGTAATTTATGTTTGCATTGTGTAAAATTCTGATCAGTATCTAGAAAAAAAATTGCAGTGCTCAAGACAAAGTTTCCCCTGGATTTTATTTTTACACAGGTAACCTTTAATACTGGGCACTTTTTCAAGTCTTTTCAGACTGGACAGTGGTATTTGCTGAGTGGATATTTTCTGTATCTGTGGTATTTACAGTATAGTTCTGTCAACCTACTGATGAACTTTGTGCCAATGACCAGAATAATTGGTAAAAAGGTGATACGAGATGCAAGGCTTGTGAATCTGAAAACAGTAGATACAAGGTGGGAGTTACACATCTAAAACATTGCTGTGCACCACTTGAAGGAAATTCTGTGGGTTTTCTGGCTAACAAAGGGCCTGCAGCTTTGTTTGCTTTCAGGTTCTCACATTCATTGTGCAAGGTCAAAGTTAATATGAAGCAGAATCAGCCATGGGTTCTCCTCTACTGAATGATATCCATGGGAGAAGGGAAGGTTTGGGGGAAACAGCTACTGTGAGACTTCCTCAGAAAGAATGGTCCAAGCTTGCTGTAGAATCTGGTGATATTAAGAATGTATAAGTTATCCCATCCACTTTTTGCTCCTAGTGAGTATATGATACCTGAATTAACAGTTCAGATAAGACTTCTGGGCTGTTCTAAATTGCTCAAAGACTAGCCCATATAAGATTTCCTTATCAGAGACCCAGCCCAACTGCTATAATTTAGCTTCTGTATTGTGTGGTCATTTTTGCCTGTCATTCTGTGTGAAACTTGGAATTATAGGAATGTGTGTGTTACAGTAATGTTCATGTGAGCTGAGAACGTGCCCTGAGCATTTTACAGTGTTGACACATGCTTTGGTCTGTAGGATTACAGCTGCTCAATGTTTAAAGGATACATCTGAAGAATAAAATTTGTGTGAGTGGGTTGATAAACATTGGCTCGGTGGAGCTCTGTTAGTTCTGTGCTGAAGGATTCTTTACTAACTCTAAAATTGAACAGGCTGGCTTGCAGTCCTGAGATGGTGATATATTAAACTGCTTAATTTTAATAGGCTGTGCTATTATCAATGTAGTACTTCCCTTCAACATGTGTGTGCATTGATCTCTTTGTGTTTAAATGAATAATGGGGTGAGTTGGAATAGAAAACTTTCTAATTCTGCTTCACTTTATTTCTTAGCCAAAGTGAAAGAGAGGAATTTGAAACTGAGTTCAAACAAAAGTATGAACGAGAAAAGATCCTGCTGACAGAGGAAAACAAAAAACTTACAAATGAACTGGATAAGGTAAGTGCTGATTAGCTGATCCTTGAATTTACAACTATTATATCCTTTGTACAAATTGGACAGTATGGAGATGCGTTGGTTATTACTAACTCTTAACTGAAAGCAGAAATTGATGTTATACAAAAAATTGGTGATTAATATTAGATTTGACTAGAGTATCTACATGCATCTGAACTTGAGACATCTGAAGTTGCATAAATACTCACATATGCATACATATATATATGTGTGGGAATGGAATTAGATGGTCTTACATTTTGGTAAGATTAATACAGCACTGTAAGCCAACAAAAAAGGATTATTTCATTGTATGACCCAAATATAAAAATACATAGTTAATGATGTGATTACTTAGAGCACATTTGCACATCAATCATTTGAAATACCAGGGCTCCTCCTACCCTTTGAGATTAAGTGTTACTTTGAGATACTGAAAAAATACAAATGATAAGGCATATTAACTGAACTGCATTGAACAAGAAATAATTATGATTCGTGCATTTGGATTGTGTCTTTATTGTTCTTTTTGACAGGTTATTCAAGTTCATTGTTCATTATCCAGATCTTGCTAAACTTGTCTATTCCTTTTGTAATGCATTAGATTTTCTAAAAATATGATGAAAGTACAATGTTCTTCAAAGTAAGCATGTTTGCATGTCTGTGCTCAAATTACAGTATATTTTCGTACTAGTATAAGACAGACAATATATATGTCTATAGGTAGGCTTAGTCCAAGAAAACTAAGAAAGAGCCTAGACACTTTGATAGTTCTTTCAGCTCTCTCTCTTCCCCCGTTACCTTTGTATTTTTCTTGTCAAATGACATATAAGAAGTAGGCATATTTAAATTATAAGCCCATTTAAATGATAAGTAGGATGTGGAGTTATTCATATTTGGAGTAAAAAGCAAAATAGATTTTAAATTGGCCATTTTTTTATCCTTTGAATTGTTAATATATTTCAGTACCAAAAGAAGCTTTCACCTGAGTTTTCATTCTCCTAAGCAGGCCTTCCCATGAAGTCTGTCTGGTTTCTGATTCCAATTTGACTTTCTGAATAATTACTTAACATAATGAAGGTTTAGTTCCCAATACCAGCTTGGGTTAGCTGTGGCTTTTGTCTTGCAGAATGTGCCTGTATCAATGGCAGCAATTTGAATGAGAGAGGTTAATTGCTAGGTATAACATATTGTACTTAGAATGTGCATTTAATTTCAATTTTCCTGTCTTCAAGTAGGTCAAACAAAAATTAGGAGAACGTGAGACACCTGGAGAATCTCAGGACTGTCTCATGCCTGCATCTGTTCAGTCTCTCTCTCTCTATGGTTACTAAACAAGGGAGAGGTTCAGCAGTCTTATCTGTGCCATAACAATTTTTATGCCCTGGGTTTGCTCTTTTGGTGTAGATTTTTCTATACAGAACATTCCACACCTGTGTGGTGCAAAGCAGAAACTTTCTAAGAGTTTTAGAGGTATTTGGAGACTTAATTCTCAGAAAACACATTAAATTGATAGAGTAAAAATGTTGTTCAAGTTCTTTAAAGTGTTTTTTTCAGTACAGCTAAGATTATACCTAAGAGATTCTGACTTTTTATTGTTACATGGTGTTTACTGTGGTGGCCAATACCAATTTCTAAAGCAGGTACAAGGTGTGGGAGAGGGGAACATGGTTTTGAGTCTGCACAGAGATGGAGTCACAGCAGTTTACACTTTTAACTAGTTGTTTAAATTCTCCTTCAGCTCACCACCATGTTTGAAAGACTGAGTATGAATAATCGGCAGCTGGAGGAAGAGATGAGAGACCTGGCTGATAAGAAGGAGTCCGTGGCTCACTGGGAGGCCCAGATCACGGAGATCATCCAGTGGTGAGTGCTCTGCTCTCATGCATGATAGAAACCCCTCAGTATGTGGTGGGGCTGGTGCTGAGGTTTTGTCTTTGCACATAGCACTTGCAAGTGCTGAGGCGAAACCTCACGCCGTCTGGGATTCTGCTGGGATTTTGGCTGGGATTTTAATAATGCACAAATCCAGAAAATTGTGTTCCTCCTTAAGAGTGGAAGTGTCTCACCAAATAGAGCTTTTCGAAGTGCAGAAGAATCATGGCCATTGGGTGTGGCTTTGTGGCTGTGGAAGAATGCTGAAAGGAGTCATGTGCTGAGCTCACTCCTCCGCGAGGGAAGAAGGCTGGGAAAAGTAGTGGCTGAGTGTTTGTGTCTCAGCATTAATTTCCTTCATCTGCTTGGCATGTGGCAGAATGAAACAAATACAGTGCAACTTTTACGTGATTTTTTTTACAAGGAGAGTATTTGAGACTACCACAAAGCCAGTCAAGTGATATTTGTTATGGTAGTTTTGCTAAATAATGATGTTATCTTTCTAGAGTCTTCTGTCCAATTCTAGTAAATTAAAGAGAAGAAAAAAGGTTGAAACTATTAAGAGAAAAAGATTGTGTATTCTAAGTTTTTCATCTATCTTTATTTTCCCCCTTCCTGCCTCTTTATCTCCCCCCATCTTTAATGGTCCACTGCAGTGTTTCACATTTACAAAACCAGTTTACATTCAGACATTTTATTTTACAGATCATCCACTTCTAGGAAGATTTCATCATGATACACTAGTATTTTTCTGGTACTGATTGATTATCCTCTCCCCATTTTTCCATCTCATGTTAGTGAAAAAATCTAATTTGTTGTGTCCAGGCAAAAATGGGAAACACTGTCTTAGAGAAACCTAGTTTGGTACTGTTGTAATGTTAGTTCAATTTTGTCATCTGATATAGAGAAGTTTGGCTTTTGAATAGTGCCATGTGAATACGTAACAAGGCAGAAGGGCCATCCTCTGGGTTTCCAGTGTGTTTTAAACAATGTTTGTTGCATAAAAATATGTAATGCTGATCTGTCTTAAGTCAAATTTGTCTCAAGGCGTTGTATTTGTAGCAGAAGTTAAAAAATTTAACCATTTTGTGTGTGTTCCTTTTAAATTTTGTCTCTCATAATGGTGATAGTAGTGGAAAACCTGAGTCACAAAAATTTTTTAGAAAAATATTTAATTGGTAATTTAAGCAACTTTTAACTTCTGGCCAACTGTAAATGTTTATTCGGGAAAAAAAATCCAGGTAACAGGTGAGACAAGTCTATAATTTCACATTGCTTATTGCTTTAAGGTAGTGCTTATCTGTCATACTGCACCAGGGTAATCAAACACAATATTTCAGATTAATGTGTGAAAGCACTCATATAACTTGGCAGTTAAAGGAAAAGACAAATCAGAATTAACTGTGGATTGTTCCACTTAGCACAATGTAAAAATATGCCAACAGCCATTAAGAATGTACCTTCTCCTTCACTTTTATGAGAGTGTTTAATATTTTAAGATGTATTACTGATGGTTCAGGCAAATAATAAAGCTTTTTTCATGTTAGGGATGTCACTGTAACGGGTAAAAGGGTTTGGGCTTGAGTTTTTTGTTATCTCTGAAGATACTTAGTGAAAAAAGATCAGGAGCATGCAGGACTTAACTTTCTGAATGACAGACGCCATTTTACTGATCCCTTATGATAATATAGTGTCTTCTAAATAGTAGCAAACTAAAAATTAAATAATTATGTGTAAAGGAAAATATAGAAGTACTGAGGGCAAATATTAAGGGAATTTTAAAAGTCTGGCTTGGTTCCAGTTTTTCATCACTAAACACATCTCAATTTTCCCTCCATACTTTTCTCTGCTTATGTTAAATTTTTTTCAGCTATGTGGGGCCTTATCATAGGTCACATTTTTTCCTTGTTATGTTTAGATTTTTCCATGTGTTACTCAGATAATCTGGTCATGTCCGTCTGCTCTTCTTAGAGTTCAGCACTGCAGACTGAAACTAGGCCCTTCTCTGGGGAACATGGGTGCTATATGAAGTATTTAAGCATCTATTATAATGATAAATATTTTAAAATAAAAAAACCCCACACCTAAGATTGGAGAAAACTAGTTTTATTTGATCAGTCACAAGCCTGTGTTTTCCTCAGAAGAACATGCAGTTCTGTGCATGTCCGCATCTTCACTGTGACAGTGGAATGCCTTGGAGCTAGCAAAGTAGGGGAGAATTTGTGGGCTCCCTCTTCAAAACTTAACAGATTTCTCACACAGTATTACATTAAAACATGTATTTTGGGTGCATTATTTCCACCTCCTAGAAACTGCCATGTTCTTTTTGTACTGTGATCCAGGAAGGATAGGAAGCAGTAGATGGAGTTCGTTACTGGGTTTGTAAACAGTTTGCTCAGTGTCCTGTAGTAGTCCAAGGGATTTGTTTTAGCCCTGTTTGGAGTAACACAAGCCCAAGAAGTCACTAAATTCTTTTAAGCGGTTTGCCATCTAAAGCATACCTCTAAAGAAATTGCTTTGAATTTACACTTTGGATGGTTAAGATTTGTCACTTTCTTCATGATTCCTGGGGCCCTTCTAAATTGCTGTTTCTCTCAGATTTTGTGACTTGTGAGTAATTTTAATGGCTTATCACATTCCCTTTAGCCTTTGCCTGCTTTCTTACTCTGCTTTATTGCATCTTTAGGGATAATTTATGAAAACCTTTTAAACTTGCTGTTGTTATCTCAAGATACTGTAAACAAGGCAATATTTTAGTATAAACACTTGTATCAAACTTTCACTGCAAATTCTATTGTGGACTCAACAGACCCTCACTGATCATTCAGGCTTAATGGAGCTATTATATTGACGAGTTTATATTAGCCAAATCACTCATCATTCCTTGACAAGAGTAAGAAATATTGAGGCTTTTATAGTCAGCTATAAATTTTCCTATGGGAGATGGGAAAGAGATTAATTGCACTGGAGGTTAATGCAGTCACTTGAAAAAGGAGTATTTTAAATAGCCGTGGTACCTTATTTCTGTGCTGTGCAAAAGGAGGTTGCAGGAAATCTTGGTAGTAATTCCCAGCATACTTGGCAAGAATCTTGACTTGAGAGGGATTAATCTAACCTAGTTGTAGAAGTCCTAAGGTAGACAATTCAATAAATCCCATGACTAGTACTCTAGAATTCTGTTTTTCTCACCACAGTTTGAAAAGGAAGCCTACACAACTCATATCAGATGGCTAATTCTGTGTTGTTGAGTATGTTTATGTGGATGAGCTGAATCCTACCTCTTCTACCTATAGAATGGATGTTAGGCTTAGATTCAGCTGCCCAGAAGCTGTCACGGTTGTTTACCACTATATTTAGTTAATATTTTCCTTATCAGCCAGGTTTTTTTTTTTTGTACTGTTGTTGGTTTTATCTTAATTGATTTCATTGAAAAAAAACCCAACACAAAGCCACCACCAAAAGAGAAAAAAAAGTACCAACTACCCCCTCCCAACACTTCTAAACTAAATCAAACCTAAAAAATCCCCAAAATTAGGGTTGGGGGCTTTTTGGTTGTTTTAAAATCTGTTTGCTCTCAGAAAAAAACAAAAAAACAAACAAACAAAAAAACCCCACACAAGTTGTGAACAAAATATAGCAAAAATTCTATGCGTATTCAACTGTTAAGAAACCCAAAACATGTAAAATTCTGAGATGTGCTGTGTTTGAGGTAAGACTAGTCAGAAGTTAATTATCTCTAAAATAGAAATTCTGGAGGGCAGGGTGAAATTTCAGGGCTTGGGAGCAGAGGGAAGTGTTAAAATGTTTTAGAAAAGTAGTTTTAAGAAACAGATTTTATTGGAGACACCCGGGGAAAAATTAAAAATGGAGTTGGAGACTTTGAGCATACTGGTATGACAACAGAAATTTAAAGGCATTGAGAGACTAAAGGAGTCATGACTCTCAGATTTCCTTGGTGTTTTTAAATCAGGTTTAACACAGCTTGGTGTAAGACCCCAGGGCTTTAGGACCACTTCTGTTGAGCAAAATTCTTTAGTCTTCTGGGTCCATTTTGTATTGTAAAGTATCCCAGCTGAAGACCCATTGAGTCTGACTTCCTTAGCATCCTGACAAACACCATACACATAGCAGCTAGTGGTTACGTGAAGGTTGTCATGATGTTGGCTCTAACCAAAAAGTTAAATTTCATTTTACAGGAATTTGTACCATATTGCTTTTCTGGGTTCTTTGCATTAAGGAGCTAAGCTTGCAAGGGCAATTTTATTGAAAACAGAACAGTTTATCTAAATTTTCAGTGAAGAAAGAAGTGACGGGGTGGAACCTGAAAAACTTCTCTTCCTTAGGTCTCTTGATGTGCTTGTCTGGGCTCTCTGTCAAAATGAGGACAAGGAGAGCAACATTAGTAAGAGTTAATTTGCCATTCTTGCTATTTTTTTCTTTAATTTTAGTTTTTTAAAGCCAACCAAATGCAACAACCCCAGCAAAACACTAACAAATAAAAAAGCTCCAAGAGTTCTTGGGTCTACATAATGTTTAATGACGTATTTCATTATTGAGAGAATTTTGCCATCTAGTGGACAACAAAACCACCTCAGTTCCACATTGTACTGCTTTAATTTGCTGTCTTCCAGAGCCTGAGGAGTTCTCTTGAGCTCAGCACAGATATTTGTAAAAATTCACTTTATATTTTCATTTTCTAGATTTCTGCTTGTCTGTGGAACGTCTCTCTGAGGTTTTTGCATGTGCAGCTTTTCAGCATTTGGATCCTGAGGGTTCTGTGCACCGTAAAACAAATAACTGCAGTGTTTCCTCACCTTCCATCAGAAAGGATCTGTGTGGCATCATAAAATTGGACACAGAAATTGGACCCTTTTTTTTTCTGCAAAAATTTGGCGTGTCATTAAAAATAGAGAAAATTAAATGCTGATTCCTAAATCTCATTTGCTTCTCATGCATCAGGAAAACTTACTCTCACCTTGAGAGTCTCACATTCTTTTTATTCCTGCTTAAGCTTTTTTTCTTTTTACAGTGTGTTTAATTATTCACTCACTACCTCCAAAAAGCAACTTTAGCTACTTCTGGCATCTTTTGCCCACTATTACAGCCTAAGTGGTTTGTGTAGGCTCAGATTATCTGGTTGTCAAAATGTGTCATCCAGAATGTTATGGGAAAAGAAGTTAGTTGTCTGCTTCCATCGAGTTCTGGTATGCTTTGGGAAAAACAATGACTCATTAATAGAAAAACTCTCACTGATTTTAATAGCCAGGTCATGTAGGGTTTTCCTAGATTCCTCCCCACTCCTTGAACTAAATTATAAGCAGGAGACAAAGAAGAGAAAGCCCAATAAATGCTTGCATTTTCATGTTGGGTGTGAGATTTGTGGAAAATAGTTGCTAATTTTACTTTTGGCTCCTCTGTATTACAGGAGTCTGTCTTCCTTAAATAAATGTTAAACTGCACACCCAAAAGTCACCACAACCTGCAGATACTTAGCCGTGACTTTCACGGTGTGATCTTGCCCTAAGGCCACTGTGGGAAAGGACTTCAGTTCCCTTTTGCCCATGAGAGTTCAGAGTATGTGCTTCCTGTCTTCCTTGCCTCCTGGCAACTATCTGTAAATCTGTGTTGAAACTGTTATAATTAATGGTAAACTTGCTAGTAGCACCATTTCCATGTTCTGTGTGTATGAACCCTGTAGTATCAACCAGAAAAACTTACATTGCCTTATAGGCACAAAGGGAGAAACACTTCCTGCTTGGAATGTCAAGACAAAATCAGCCATCTGGAGAAATCTCATCTCCAGTCCAACAGATTTAGGATTAGAGTTACTTTCAAAAAACAGGAAGCAAGGATAAGCTAATTCTCATTAAATAGAAAAGCTGTTTCCCCACTTTCCTATATTTCGTTTAAAGCTATTTGAGGTTCAGTACTTTGAGCAGATCCTAAACATTTCAGTGTTTGGTGTTGGTGAGACTTAACTGGGATCAAGCTGTGGTATTACCTGCTGGTCTCTGAGGCAGCTCAGGGACTTGCATAAGGCTTGGTGTTGCAAACTGGGGTTGCTCTTCTGTGGGCAAAGTGAATATGTTTAGAGCCAGGCATGTAAGGAAATGAGGTGAGAGGGATGGTGTTGGGGTTTTTTTCTGTTTGTTTGTTTGTTTTAGGTTTTTCATAAGTTACTTAGTTTCAGTGAGGTAATTTTTTTAGCAACTTTCTTTTCTATGTTAGCACCTGAGGCAAAGTGAAGACAGAACCTTCTATTGTGATTAATAACAGAAAGTTGTTGTTCTTTCTTTGTAACTGATGATCAAAGAATCTGAAAAACAGGCATGTCTCTTTGTTGTCTTTACACTCAGAAAACATGTCTGGATAGAAAACAAGCTCTGTGGATGAGACAGCTCTTCTGGCCTATGCTGTTTAATAACTTTAGAAGTAGACTCTCCCTGTTTAATTAGCACTTCTTGAAGTAAAAGCACTGTTTAACTACTAGTTCTCATAGTCAATTGGTACAGTTAAGTTAACCACCACTTCCAATATTATCTGGACAATTGAATTGTTAATTATTGGTTGTGAGTTTTGTCTTAATTTACTCCCTAAAAATAGGTTGAAAGATTTCTTTCTCATAGTCTCAACTTCAGGTAGCTGATAGGTAATTCTTCAATTTTCATTTTTCGTCTTAGTGATGCGTATTGTTTAATGGAACTCCATTAAAAGCAGCAAATAATTAGTTCTGTGTGGTTTTCTTTTTGAGCTTTTGTTGTTGTTGTTTTTATACAACATATAATATTACCTTTTACGACTTTTTCTATATTCTGTATTTAGCTGTTTCTGGTTGTTGACTTGTTGAAGGGACTTCTGTTTTTTCTTAAGATTCTTTGGTTAAAACACCTTATTTTTTTTCTTATGTAATCATTTAGGGTAAGCGATGAAAAAGATGCTCGAGGTTATCTTCAGGCCTTGGCCTCTAAAATGACAGAAGAACTGGAAGCCCTAAGGAACTCCAGTTTGGGTGCAAGAGCTACAGTAAGACTTTACTTCCATGTGTCAGAAGGTTTTTTGTTTGAAAAAAACACTAATTAGACAGTTTCAGCTGCAACAATAATCTATCAGTAGAGTCTATGTTAACTGAAAGTTAAAACTTTACTAGAGCTTCTGAATAACTGAATACCAAACTTACTGTTTTTCAATTAATTAAACTCTAGTATCTTTATAATGTGATTTCATCTGTGTTCTAGTTAAAGTAGCTACTTTATAATGATATATTAATTTGTAGAAGGAAATCATGCTTTTGTTCATGGATACCTTCAAATCTTTCGCTCGTGAGGTGTGGATGTCCTTCACAGCTGTCATCTGTTTCACAAAATCTCTCAGCTTTTGAGATCAGCATAAAACATAAAATTTGTTATTTGAGTTCAGAAATACTACTACTAACACTACTCTTAATTTTAGATTCTTTTGGAATTAATGAACTCTTAACTTTAAGGACATAATAGACTGAGAAATGTAATTGTTGAAGTTAGTTGCATTTCTCATGTTCAGCTTCCTTTCCTCTTACTCTTTCTACTCCCTTTTTTGATTCTTTCCTAGGACATGCCCTGGAAGATGCGACGCTTTGCCAAGCTGGATATGTCTGCAAGGCTGGAGCTCCAGTCTGCTCTTGATGCTGAGATCCGAGCCAAACAGGCTATTCAAGATGAGCTGAACAAAGTCAAAGCTTCCTGCATCTCTACAGAGTGGTAAGACTGAATTGTTCTGAAGCAAATTTTCTTTGATACCTCCCAGGAAATGCCATCAAATAATGATTTTATCTACCTTGTCTGTGGAAATTTGATCATGAATGACATGCCAGTTTCATACACCCAGATTAAAAAAACCCCCAACATCTCTTCATTATTTGAGCAGCTGAACACTTACTGGGGAATGTTGAAGTCTTGAAGACTTTTGGAGGGAGCATATTCTCTTTTATAATATGGTCTCTCCTAGTTGTGATGACAAATCCAAATCCATAGTTTGGGTTTGTGTCTTAGAATATATTCTTTTCCATTCTGCTGATAGCTGCACTGGGTTAGCTTACTAAGATCAATTTTTGCATACTGATTTATACAGTAAGAAGTAATAATGGTTTATGGACTATTACGAATTCTTTTATTCCTTCCTCAGATTCGCTCTTTCTCACTTTTACCTCACCACCCCCACAACAGAATTTATTCTGAGTTGCATGAATGCCTGAAAAAGGGGTTGGTAGGAAGTCATTCCATTTTTAGGTGTCCAGCTTCAGCTCAGAGCACTGGTGTATTTTGCAGCTTTAGGAAAGTAATAGGACAGAGTTGAGATTCAAGTATGTTACCTGTAAAATGGGAACGTCTGGTTCACCTACCTTGGATGTTTTTCAGGCCAGGTGATGTGATGACAGGCAGCATTGGAAATCCTATAAGAACAGGAGAACCACTGTTTGCTTTGATAGGCAAGAATGAGAAATGTGCTCAAATTGCAGAGTAGTGTTACTTCTCAGCTGTGAGTCAGAAAGCACTGAAACAACTAACTGTAAAGGAACTGAGAAAAAAATAGTTCAACTGAATCTATTAGTATCACAGGTACTTTATTAATAAATAAATTTTAATGGAAAACATTAAACTTTTTATTATATAAAAATATATAGTCTTTTTTCTCATTCCCAGGATACAAGCTCATGCAATTACTTAGAAATTAGAAACATGAAAAACATAAACCTATTTAATAGATAAATGGCTTTTTTCCCTGTAAACTAAACAGGTCCCAGTAGATTTATTCTGGCATTTGAAGACATCAGGGACAAGAGTGACTTGTATCTTGGGTTTTCAATACTTACATACACTTTTTGTGTTCTTTTGAAGTAAATTGCAAGAATCTGAGAAGAAGAATATGGAGCTTTTGGCAGACATCGAAAGGCTGAAAAAGGAGACAGAAGAGCTTAGATCAGAAAAGGGTATGGCAACTGATATCCAAGTAAATAGTGTGTCACATTGGTGGGTGCATCTTATCAATCAAGTGTCACCTTGAAACTAAAATATGATACCAGTATGTGAGCACAACACTTGCATGCCAAGATGTACCCACAGTAGTTGCATTTGCACTTCTAATACTTGTAATACACCTCAGTTTTGCTGGTACCTTTGAACCAGTAAGGTATTATTTGAGTTGAGACTGCGTTGTTTTTATTTGGCCTGTGTATGGTGATTTACTGCCAGAAGACTGTTAGAATGTAGATATACTTTTAACCTTTTCTCCTTTATGATGGGCGAAGGTATTTAGACATCAATACTGATCATAGTGTTGTTCATCTCTGAGGGTTTTGGGACTGTCTACACGGGGAGTAAACAACTGCAGAGGATTTCATAGCATTTGTTTGTTTCTGGGATAACTTCATTGATAGGCTTTGCAGCCGCATAGTGAGCAGTGTGGTCAGGAGTGCTTTGCTGTGCTATTAAGAGTGTGTTCTGGGATTACTCTTGCATCTGTCCAACACTATTATGCATAGTTGCTGGGAGAAGAGACTTTTTTGGTAATTCTGCAATGAAAAAAATTCATTAAGAGTTGATTAATGATCTGGCTGATTCTTTGCAGTTTTTGTAGTAGCTCTAATATTTGTATCTTATGAGTGACATGGGAAGAAGTATTTTTTAGGCCAAATGGAATTACCTAATTTTCTATAGGGAACTATGTGAACTCCAGAATTTAAACACCCTGGCAACAATTGCTGCATTGGGATGTCAAATACTCTTCAGCTTTTCCAACTTAATGCTGGTCAGTCAATAAAGTATTATAGTTTACATTCATCTCCTATATATAGGCCTCCCAGAGCTGATTGACTGGTAAAGTAATTCAAACCCGTACAGAACATTAAAAAATGGTGCCAATTAGCAAATAAGACTTACGGAATTGATACTCCCTCATCTTGATGCTTAGCACTGATACCAGGATAATGCTTCCTCCAAGTGCTTGGAGAGAAACTCTTGATAGAATCTCCCATCTCCCTGAAGACAAAAATACTATTGTTGTATTTAGCTTTCATTTATATATTCTTGAACTTCCTTAAATATTATGCATGATTACTTGACTTCTGAAATCTTCCTTTTTCTTAAATAATGTTGTTAATTTATAATTCATATTTTTCCCTATTTTTTTCCAATATTTAAAACCTTATTGTTTTGGTGAAATAAACATTTACTCTTTAGTGAAAACAAGCAAGCAAAAAAAAGTACCAGAAAAAGTTCAAAGAAACATTAGTCATGTTTCTTAACATAATTATATTAGTAATACTCTACTGCAATTACTCAAATAGTCTGACAGAAATACACCTTAATTTAAATTGTTACTATCTTTGATTTTGTTTTCTCATAAAAGAAGAAATATATTGCTGTTTGAATTATGAACTGTATAGAAGATTCAAATGCAATCAAGGTACAGTGATAGAGTAACTTGCAGTGTGTGGGAATTGATTTCTAGGAAGGAGTTGTTTGGATTAGCACCTAATCCTTTCCTGTTTATAAATATATTCCAGAAATTTAGACAGGTGGGGAAAAGATTGCTGAGAGTATTCCATAAAGCTGTTGGTAATTTGAAAACTAGTTTTAGTATTTTACTGTGATTTCAGTGTATTTATATTTTAAAGAGGAAATGGTTCTTTGTTACTTCATTCACTGTGGGTTACATTTAGAAAATATAGGGTGATATGGATAATTAGAGCAAGACACTGACATTTTTAAAAAGAAATAGGTAACTTCTGATAGCATCATTGTTTTGAGATGCACACAGTCCTGCAGGCTCTGGTCATAATAAATATATGCATGTATATGCATATAATGTGTTTATAGCGTTGAGAAGAACAGCATTTGTACACATCTGTGAAGTATAAACACCCACACAGCAGCTTGAATTAGACAAGAAGAAGAAATAAAAAAATACCAGTTGGAGCAAGTTAAAGTAAGAGCTGAGGTGTGCCAGCCTCTGCAGCTCCAGGGGATGCCGCGTTCCCGCTGAGCATCACTTATATGAAGTGGTGTGACAGAAACATCTGGAGCTTCACCCAGCATTGCGTTACTGCTGGGCACTCAGCAGGGAGAGGTGGCAGGCACAGAGCATGGCTCAGGGAGCTCATCTTGTTTGGAAGTGCCTTGTTTTTGTTGGCTCCAGCTGTCCTGCCACGGTGGGACATCCCAGATGTCACCAGAGCAGGTGTGGCACCTGCTGCATTAGTGTGTGGTGCAAACGCACCTTAGAAGCCAGTGTCCCCTGCATAACAGACACAGACACAGAGCATGTTTCCACATGGAACTCACACATACACATCCTAGCTTGGGAAACGTTGATTAAACACTTGCTTGTCCTTTAAAAAATCATTTGCTCTGGAAAATAAACCAAATGTGCAACTTATTTCAAAACATGTAGGTGTTTCAGGTGGACACTCAAAACTCTTGAATCAGCAAGGCAAAGGTCCTCCATGAGAAGGTCATTTTTTCTGTAGCTTAAAAACCTGCTGCTGTTTTCTAGGTGTAAAGCACCAAGACTCACAGAATTCTTTCTTGGCATTTTTGAATGCGCCTACCTCTGCTCTGGATCAATTTGAAGTAAGTGCACAGCTATTCTAACTCTGTTAGTGGAACTGCTGTTGGGTGCAGGTTCTGTGCATATTTGCTGAGAGTTTGCTCCTGCATTTTAATTGTATTGCAACAATAATATTTGTGCATAATAATACCTGAGAATTGTTTATTATTTACAGTTCTGGCTGTCTTCTCTTGAATGCTTGTAATCACAGTGAATTCTCTCTCAGATCTTGAATGCAGAAATTTGCCTGATTTTGCAATGAGCATGAAAAGCCTAGTTGTTCAAATGGCTTTTCTTTGTATTCAGAAAAATGCTAAGTAATGCTGGTAGTGGTTTGGTAAAAACAAGAAAATACTAAATCATCCTTGATTGTATCCCGTGAAGTCATTGGTACAGTTTATTAGGTTGTTATCATCATCTGTTCATTTTACACAGATCTGTAAAATCCAGATAATTGCTATTTATCTCCTCTTCACAGATCCTTTTATTTAAAAAATGAATCTCTTTAATACCTTTGTCACTTCTAGACAAAAGACCAGATTAGGTAGAAAGCCTGGCAGGAAAAAAATTGAAACAATACTATAAATTTATTATCTTCTTTTCCAATCAACAGTAATCAAAGTATAATCTTCCTTTTGAAAGAACAGCTGAGATGAAATATTGGTGAAACTGAATTCAGAGGATACAAGGCACCACCTTTACAGTTAGACATTAATCTAAAGTTTGCCTATTTTTTCCTGATGCAAATACAGGATCATCACGTTTAGCTATGGAAGAGCATGATCCCTGCTGTTACTGATGTCCCAAAATTCTCTTTCTTTTCATTATGTATTCACTAATTCATTGTTCTCTCTAGAAGTCCTCATAATTAACATAGTTTTAAAATTTCCTTTGTAATAATTTACCTTATAAATTACTTTCAGTGTAAGAATCCTGTTGAGAGTATAGCAATAATATTTTATTGAGTAAGTGCTGGAAAAACACTGGTTTCTTTACAGATAGTACATTAATTAATTGTCTATGAAAGGCAATTAATGAAAACTTACTGAGGTAACTATTACTGCCACTGGTTATTTACAGTTCTTTATTTTTGCACTTTTATTTATATTGAACAGTTTTCTTCATCCTTTTCTTTCTCTCTCTCTCTCTTTTTTTTACTGCTGTTTTCATTAAAATAGGATTCCTTTTCCTCCTCTTCATCCTCATTGATTGATTTTATGGATGACGTAAGTCTGACTTCCAACCCAGTAAATCCCTCAATAACAGATCAGTTAATTGATTTGGAATATTCAAACATTAATGCAGTCAACTTAAAAAATCTGCAAGTGCAGTGGAGAACCAAGTATTTCTCTAATAGCATTCTTACACCTATTCATATAGATAGGTGTTTTGTTTTGAAATAAATGCTTTTCTTTAGGTGCAGGTGAAGAATTCTTAGTTGCAAACAGTTTTTCTGATGGGGAAAAGCTGCTTTTAGGCCTTGTCTGTTGATATGGCCTGTGAAAAACAGTTTCAAAATCATCAGCGCATTTATATGTTTAATTCTTCTGCTTTGTCTTGTTCCTTTATCACAAGTTGTTTCTATACATTTTCTAATCACTTCTCTTAAAATGTTTCCCTTGCATACAGTTAATTTCTGTTTGCTTAAATAAAATATTTTCTCTTTTTTAGCCTGCATTGTGAGAAGTCATTTTCATTATGACTGAAGTGAACTTACTACTTTTTATTGCCATTTGAGATGCAGGTTTTCTGTCAGGACTTCGTTTAAATATTCCCACTAGTTAATTGCATACTAAGGGAATTGAGTTAAAAGCTGAAAATTGACTGCATTATATTTCTTCCAAACTGAAGTAGTATGCCCATAAAATTAATTATTAATAAAATTTTGGAAATCCAGGAGTGTAGAGCTCCATCCATTACAGCTCTGTAGGAATAATTGTCTGTGTATGTGTCTGTCTGTGCTTGTAGATATGTTTATACATATTATGCATACATACATTCACACATATTTATACATATGTGTTTAACACAATGTAATCCTGTAGGCATTGAAATTAGATAAAATTATTATTGTTTGAGAAATGTCTGCTGTGAATGGTGTAGCAAAGAGGATGAGGTATATGGCCCTTTTCTGCTGCTTTCATTTCCTTTTACATACTCTGAAAAAATGCTTCTCTTCTGGATGCTCTTTCTCTGTAAATCAGGTTTATACCCCAGAAAAAATGTGAAGGTTCATCTGTGGTGTCACAGTAGAAGGCATTTACCTGCCTTTTTGTATAGCATACAGAAGGCTTCTGGCTTGCTGATGCTGTTGGAATTTTCTTACACACACACCACACACACAGACACACAAAAAGAAAAAAAGTACACACACAAAAAAAGTACAGTTTCCTGTCATGTAAATCCAAAAAAACCGAATAATATTTATATTATTTATCTGGATTGAAGAAAACATGTTCTGTGTACCTGAGTATTAGGAACACCTCATTTGTATCAGCAGGTTATTTAACAGAAATTTATCTTTAAAAATATCTCAAACACTGCCCTAAAACCTATTTAAAAAGATATAAGGGACATACGTGGCAGTTGCTGATAATGTTCTATTTTGCAAGGGGAAGCTTAGGACATGGATGTTTTCCTGGTTGCTGTCTAGTTAATTTTGAAGGACTTCAGTACTTTACTCTGTATTTATTGTTGCTTGTTTTCTGGTGTTTTGGGGTTTTTTTTTAAGAACACAGCATTTTTTTCCATGAGCATTTTGACAATTTTTTTTTTTCTTCATGCAAGTGAGTAATTTTCAACTGCTGGCATACATCCTTTAATAGCAATTCTTCTTGATTGGTTCACCCAGATCAGATCTTGTCACATACCCTTTTAGTCTTGGGTGAAGTTTCAGGTATTAGTATTTCTGTTGTTGCATGTAGTCAGCTTCCTGCACATGGATTCCAACTTCCTCTGTTCTACCTTCAATTTGAGTCCAACAGGAATGGTTTTTTCTCGGTTGCACTGGGCAAAAGTATGTCTCTGGGCTGGACTGGCCAGGGGCTCATGTCTCTAATGCCAAGGCAGAATTCTCCCTCATCTGGCAAACTGCAGAAAAAGAAGAGTTGAGTGCTCGAAGATGAGAAGAGCACCTTGCAGAGAAATATAAGATATTCTGTCTTTGTTCAAAAGAGAGATAAAGCTGTTATCTGTGCTAGTAGATGAAAAGTAATATCATTCAGTTGTGCTGTGACAGTCAGTTCTGCATCCTTGATTTATTGGACAATCACTTTATTCATTTATAGTCTGAATTATCTAAATAAATGGTTATTTATGATTTAGCTCATTGAATTGGTTTAGTATCAATATATTAGATGGACTTAAATTAAAATAAGGGTATTAAAACTCCCTGCCCACTGCATGTGACCTGCTTTCACTTCCCAATGACTCTTTTTGGCAGAGGTTACCTTGAAGGGCAGCATTTCTTGTAGCATGTCCAGAAGAATTAACTTCTCAGTCAAACCTGAGAAATGTGAGGGTTCATTGAGTTCTTTGTATTAAGACCAAGAAAGAATTAGATGTCTTCAGGTCAGGCTCATGCAGTGCTGCAATATTGCATGGGTTTCAGGAAAGCCTCTCTTGTAATCAAGAACCCCAAGAAAATATTTCTATTGGCCTAGATTGTCTCTTCAGACTCTGTGCTTCATTAAGGAGGGACAGAGAGCGTGTAAAATAATGTGTAGATGCAGTTGCAAGGCATTCCTTGCAGGATCTCTGAAGTCTGTTTAGCATACAGATGTGCACACAGCAGGTTTCCTAGGGTGGGTATGTCTTGTGTGTCTGCCATCCAAGTAGCAGAACTATTTATAGCACTCTCTGAATGACTGGAGTTAATTCTAATTTTTCTGATGAGGAAAGCAGTAGTTTTGCAATTCCTGCTGAAGAGAAATAAAAATAGATGTCCTGCCTCTGTAGCCTGCAGATGCTGAGGAGAAAGTGGTAGCTCACTACTCAGATGAGTAGTACTCACTGTTGGTTCCTGCCTTGAAAAGATGCTGGGTCAGGTTGGCAGAACTGATGCCTAAATTCTCATAGCTATGACAGCCCACACATTCAGAAACAATCCTTGGATGTCCTCTGCACACGGAGGAGTAGGAGTGTTTGCAGTCCCTGAATTCCAGTCTTGGTGGGGAGGGAAGTCACCCCCAGTGATTCAAAGAGACTAAACCCTTGCTGCTATTTCTCCTGTGTGTTGCAGGCTGTCTCAGTAACACTGTCTAGGTGTTAAGTCTCCTGTGTTCACTGGAAGTGTCTGACAGTGGAAGTGTTGGGTTTTTTGCCAGGTGGATCCTTGTGTATCTCGCTAACTGTGAGAAGCCATCAACTCGTTTTATTTAAGGATGAACTTGTGATTATTTCATAACAATAAAATGGAATCCCATTTTCCCTTGACAAAATTATTTTTCCCAAACACTCAAAAATACTATTTTTTGCCTGGTTGCTAACACATTAGAAATAGATTTCTTAAGTCCTCCTGCAGTCTGTCTTCACATACAGCCTCATGGGCTTTGGCTAGACTAAACAAATCTGAGCTCTGTAAGTTGCCACAGAATAAATTGTGTTCTGAATTCTTTTTATTGAACAGAGTAAGTCATAGTAGTATATGGTGAGAGCCTTGACTTTACCTGCACATTCATAATTAAGTTGAGTAAATCTGGTTCATAATGATACTTAAAACTGGACATGTTGTGCCTCCAATAGATGACTTCATTCATCTTGTTCAAAGCACAGAGATGCCAACTGCAAATTAGTGGTGCTGTGTAGTCTGCAGTTTTGCTGCTATTGTCCAGTGTAAGACTGTGGACTTGGAATAGCCGTTCCTTTTTTTTTAATGTTTCTTTCTTCTTGTTGGCACAGAATAGCTTGTTTTTAAAATACTTGTAACAATGCACATGCTTGTGTGTGTCTAAACACTCTCTCTGGAGATACAGTGAGGAATTCTGAGGTGATGTATGTGTCACTGTTTGGTTTTGTAACATATTCTCCTCCTTTCTTTGTTAAAGCGCTCTCCTTCCTGTATTCCAGCTAACAAAGGCAGACGTGTAAGAGGCTGTCTTACTCTATGTGGCCCTTTATTTTTTGCCTGTTGTGTCCATGCCTATGTTTAATGTATGGATTGTGTATTTACCTCACTGCATGTCTTGTGCTGCTGCTGCTGCTGTTTGCTGCTGCTGCTGCTGTGCTTTTTGTTGTTTTACAGCCGTGGGCTCAAAGCTTTTGGACTATTTCATTTGGCAATCCTATAAGCAGAATATCACAATAACTGGAGAAGATTTTTTGGGTGCTTTCTCATTTCAATGAATCCTACGAGCAGAATATCTCTGAAACTGGAGAAGATACTTTGGGTACTTTGTCATTTTAATGTGAAAGTTCTACATTGAAGCTGATCAGGCAGATACAGGTTGGGAAGATGAGCAAATATCAAATGAAGGCCTGTTTATTTCATTGCCCTTAGCAGAGGGCGTGTGTTAAGTCATGGGAATTACCCTAGAAGGTCAAAGTTTGGCATTTGGGAGGCACATCACAGCAAATGATAGAAAATATCACAGTACAAAGATAAATAAGCTTGAAGTGGGGAATTGAGTAAATGGAGCATCAAGGAGGATAGGAAAAAATCTTACAAAGAAAACAGAGATGGTTGTGTTGTAGCTGGTTAAGATGGAAAAGTCTATGGTGTTTCAAAAATCAAGGTGGGTTTTTAAACGTGTTTTATGCGTGTTATCCAAGCAGACTCGGTGAGGATGAATTCCTGCCAGTTATGCTATGTGCATTTTAATCTTACACTTCCACTTTTGTTTCTTTTATACTGCTATGATGGAAGGGATAAGTAAGCATGCAAAGCATTTCTGTTCAATGTTCAATAAATAAGCAGTAATGCCCAACAGCTCTAGTGATGTCCTTACCCATGCAGTTCAAAGCACACTGCTGAGTCTGTCAGGCAATCTTACAGTAACTGGTTGTTTTTGTTGGTGGTGCCTCCAGTTCAGAAGTTCTCTCTGCTCCAGATGTGTTTATACACAAGCCAGCTTTGGCTCAGACCTGCACAGTCCTGTGGAAGACAGCAAAGCTGTTCCAGTTTGGTAGGAAATAGTGAAATCTGCTTAGGGTAATGCAGTGGATTAGTTTAAAACCAGTTTGAAAGGTGCTAACATGGCCTTCATAAACTGTTGACCATAGTTGAGTCAGGTTACTTTTGTACTTAGTTCTTCTCATTAAAGCCAGGAACCCCAGATCACTGCAGCAATACAGCTTAAGGCCCTTGTTTCTGCACTGAAGGTGGTGATTAAATTCCCTTCTGGAATGGTGGATCAGGTTCTGTGTGTTTTTTGGGCTTTTTATGTTTTGTAAGTAAAGTGAAAATGCATTTGCTACTGTTTGAGTAGTTGTCTTCAACCACGAAGGCTTTGTAGCACATTCCAGAAAGGTTCCATCACTGATATCAGGCTTATACTACATTTTTTCATAGGCACCATGAAAATTCTTTGGTATGCAGATGCTTCTTTGAAGGGGAAAGCCCTTGGAGTGTCTGGAAACATTTATGAAATGATAGATTAGATCTCTGGGTTTAACTTGGAGGAGAAAAGTAGTGTCTGTTTCTTGCTAGGAAAAAATTTGCCTGTAGTTACTCACTGGGCTTATTTTTTAGTAACATTTTTAAGGAGGAGCTGGAATTGTTGAAGGTTAAACAGTCTTTGTGTGGACTCCAAGTCATCACATGTTTAGACTGGATTAAAAAGAAGTTTAAAATAATTGAAACAGGTTGCATTTGAGGATTTACTGCTTAAGGCATCAGTGTTTCTAATACTGGGTAAAGCTTTCAATTATTATATTCTTCTGATAAATCTGAGCACACAATGTTTGCTTTACTGCTACTTTTTGCCTCAATGCTTGAAACACATGATCTATGTGTAGTAAACAGGTGTATGCCAGTGTGAGAATTTCCCATTTTCATTTCAGAAATGTTTGCAGGCATGGTAAAATGTCTAAGTTGATTAAACTGATGAGCATTCTCCACCAGATAAGTTTTTGGAAGGGTGTGGTAAAACTGAAAGCCATCAAAATTAACTCACTATTTAAAAAACATATACATATATATATATATATATATAAAACTAGCAACTGCACCTGTTCGCTACCATGACTGAGCTTCTGAAGAACAGGACTGTATGTGCATGTATAAAATTGACTTGACAATATGATTCCCAAAAAGCAGTAAAGTTTGTGGAATTCTTAGTATTGTCAGTGGCAAATTAGATGAGAAACACTGGAATGCTCAAATGCTTTCTGTAAACATGGCTGCATATTTTAGTTTGTCTGCAAGCTAGGCAAATCCTTGGCAATGGAGGACTGATGATAGCATTGCTCCAGAAAATAAAGGCATGCCATGGAGCCTTCTACACGCCTGAAGCTTTTTACTTTTATTATTAGTGGGAAAAAGCATTTTCCTTTTTTTTTCCCTAATATAATTTTACATAGAAATCTTTCTGGAGAATTCTTGTTTTCAAGGAAGAATCCTGCCTTCTCTGATTTTTGCAGCCTTACTAACAAAAGATGACTTGTTACCCAAGATACCTGTTTGTACCTATGTGCCGTGTTCAGTGTAGCTCTGTGTTGGGCTCAGTTTCATTCAATATATCAAGGACTAGGAAAATATTTCCCAGAAGAAACTGTGTTCCTGGTAAGGGTGTTTCTGTAGTTCACATGGGGTGCAAAACCCCCTCAATTCTCTGTGAATGTAGTTACCAGGATATACACTGCTCTGCCTTTTCTCCTTGTTTTCTCCTGAATATGTTTGCAGGAATTTACATGGGAATGTGTGGAAATCCACTTCTAACAAATCCCTGCTACCACTGGACAAAACCCAGTAGTGTTTAGAAAATACTCACCCTTGAAAAAAACTGAATTACAAGTGTCTTTGAGTGGTTATCAGAGCCCTGAACTAGCAGCTCTTGTGCATGTGCTCACCTCTCAGCAGAAGCCTTGGTGTGTTTACATGCAACAATTTTCATTCCATTTTGTTGCTTTTAGATAGAAAGTTGCTTAAGACTGAATTTTTATCCTCTCAGTTCTGTCTTAGGAATTCTACTGCTCCCATATCTTATTTTGGTGAGAGTTGAGAATTCTTTTTTAATGATGTCTTTGATTTATTTCTTTGGTTGTTGTTTTCTTTTTTTTCTCTCTTGCATTATTCTCCTAGATTGATTCAGTTGAGAATTTTACATTGTCTAATACTCCATCACGGGATGAAGACAGCAAGTCTCACCTCCATTCAAGATCAAGGTCTCCTTCTACAGCTAGTGAGATTGAACCAATTGAGGTACGTCAGTGTTGAAAGATATCTTTTTTTGTCTTTTTTTTTT